>JALIZH010020871.1:0-61425 GCA_030522465.1 Rhipicephalus appendiculatus | reverse complement strand
GAGATGCAGAAGCAACAAAAACATTTGTTTAACAGCCCATGGTGGTGGCGCCCACATATCTTACCTAAACTGTTCTATAGGATGTGATACGTTCTATAGACAAGAAACATATAAGTTTTGACACCTTTACCCGACTTAATGTTAGACAGCCGCGAAGTACCGGAGTTCGCTTAAAGGAAAGAAGGGCAGAAATATGATCCAATTATCCTTAGACACCTGCCCCCCACTTACAATTCTCGGGCGATTGAAATTTCTGACCAGTCGCGCTGAAATGTGGTCGGCCTATGTGGACTTCCTTTTATGCGTATTGCCGAACTGCCATTCTCTGTGTCAGGAATACAAATTGAACACACTTATCTGAGTCCTGCAAAACGTCCGGCTATCTTTTCAATATTTCTATTTTCAAAGCTTTCAAGTGCGTATATTCTTGTGTTCTTTTTTATTTCTGAATAAAATCTACTAAGGAATTCTGAACGTGGGCTGCGTACGACAGCTTCGTGCACGCTGCGAGGGCATGTAGCATTAAAGATGGATAACTCGAGAAAAGAAAACTTGGAGAAGTTCACGATTACGTGTTTTGAATCGGAAATAAGCGAGGCTGTCAGGGACATTCAATGAAAAGCGACCACTTCCTTTCGATGACGTTTTCGTCACCACCACCACTTCCACTTTCGTACGGTTCTCTGTGCATCAACGCTCCTCCCCCCAATTTGGAGCTGTGGTCTGTTTCTGCTCGTTTCAATTTTTGTTTTCTGCTCTTTTCTTTTCGGTGATCGCTTCGGAACTTCATTTCAGGGGTGTCCGATAATTCGAAAGTTTCGCATAACGAATCGAACTCTTTGCGCTTCGACACTCGAATAAATAGGGCATCATTTAAACAAGTACCAGTTTAGGAACCCGGCTTTTCGTCCATCAGTAGATCTCATGTGGCATGATCCCGCACAATATGAAGTACGCTCTAAGAAATAATCGAGTAAAAAGGGTGTCCTTTTGCTACACAACTATAATCGTCATCTACCCCGCGTACTTTCCTGGCGTTATCACCGCCGTCGCGGCACTTCCCGGTCACGAACGCCGCGCGCGTTATCGGCGTGACATAGCATTCCTGATAGAGATGTGCCGGGAGCCGGGTTTTCAAGAAAGGAAACGTGAGCAAGCCAGATGACGATTATTGTTGTGTAGCAGAAATACTCCCAAAATACTCGACTTTTTTCTTAGAGTGTAGTCAACACATGCCTAAAACACGGCTAGCAAATGCTAAAAAACCTGGCATGAGCGAACAAGGCCGAAAATACGATAATTAGCAGAAATAACGGAGAAGTAATTTCTGCAAATAACATTAAATTGGGTCAATAAAACTTGTAGCTGGGCGAATTGGTTCATACTTGAAGGGTAAAACTGGTGTTGACCTTGATCTGGAGTGGGGGGCCTGGCTCACAGATGGGGTCGAGTGTCAATTGCGGGCTCTATATGCAATGGCAAAAAAAACTCGGGCACATATTCCCGTAAGGGTAAAACTGGTGTGCGCCTGTCCATGTTCATCCTTTCCGTGTCCTTGTCGTGTTTATTTCCGCCCGCCAATTTTAGCCTTCCAAGTAACATTAAATTGCTACACACTTCAAAAACATAGTGGAAAACTTGCGCACACCACACGAAGACAACAAAGAATTTCACAAGGACCAGCGCGGACCGGTCCTTGTGACCAGTTATGGAAGTATGATTTCACGTTCTAGCGGTGAATGTGCAGCCCTCTTGGGCGCCTCTCGTGTTGTGGCCATTCTTCGGTGTCCCTCGGTAGACAAGGACACCGAAGTTACGGACCGAAGAGTCTCGCAGTTTTGTGAAATTTGTTCTCGATGTCTTTTCCCATTACTCTCCGCAAGTTGCAGGCTATTTCGCTTTCCCAAGAAGATGGCGATCGTACAGAAGGCTAAGCTGGCTAAGCTAGCCAGCTTAGCGTACAGAAGACTAAGCCAGCTAAGCGTACAGAAGGCTAGGCTAGCTAAGCGTACAGAAGGCTAGGTTAGCTAGCTAGGCTAGCTAAGCGTACAGAAGGCTAAGTTGGCGAAGCTGGCCAGAGAGGCGGCCGCCAGCTTAAAGGCAGACGCGGCCATAAGTTGTCACGCGCTCAATGTGAAATATGTTTAAGGTTGCATAGGCTTCACCGCGAAAGAAGTTAAAAACAGAGGAAAATTACAGATTCCTCTCAGCTTTCTTTCGACGACGGGAGGTGGCGTCACGCCGAACAACGTACAGTCCAACAAACCAAAGTTAATGGGACGCGAAATGTTCGAGAAGCCTATATCCTCGCTTTGTCTAGGAACATAACCTCCAAATAAATGTTCTAGCCAATATTCGGCATTGCATCCTGTACAGTGACTAGCTATACTAGAATTATTACGCGCTAAAGGAGCAGAAATTCGCATTTCTTTTGTAATCAACATGCCGTAAACTTTTGCTGTTGGGTGTACATGCTGTGGGATTCGCCAAAGAGACGATGGAGCATGTTTTAATTGAGTGTGAAGGTATCCACCCGGATGTATTTTTGGGCACCAGCCGACATGAAGCCTTGGGCACTAGATACATTAGTGGAAAGGTAAACAGGTGAGCGATAAAAATAATTAAGAGATGATTAAGGTATTTGTCGTGGAAAAGTAGAGAGGAAAAAAAAGGAATAAATAGCGGGACAAATAAAGTCAGTCTGATTTTCAATGAAGGAATAGCGCTGGAACAGGACGGAGACGAGTAGACCCAAACATGGCGCTGGTCAGTCTAATTGTATTGTTTTCCGTGATAATACGCCAACGGACTTACATAAACTGTCCCTAGTTGCTCCCTGATGTAATTTTTTTTCATTTCGTTGCTTGCGGTGGTGGTAGTGGTAATGTTGCCCCAGGTGTAGTGAAAATGAGTAGCCTATACAAAAGCGCTCCTACCTCCTAAACACTACATAATATTAATAAAAAAAAGCTCCCTCTGCCGCAAGGCGCAGAAAGCTAGACTGTGAACTTTAGGGCGGAGGAGGGGGGAGGGGGCAAGGGTGGTTCGATAAGAAGAAAGATTTAATTGAAGTAGACATGGCATCTAGGCCGGATCGAAAGATTAGGCCGGATCGAAAGATTATGAAACAGGTTTTTGTTTATTTTTTTCGAGCTTAGGTGTGCACACATCACCAATTCCTTAGAAACGGGACACTCATAGCATACATTTCTCCATCCATGCATGCATCCATTTATTTATTTATTTATTTATTTATTTATTTATTTATTTATTTATTTGCCCTTTTGCCAACCAGACGTGGTGGTCGACACAGGCTCGATGCTGTCTTCAAAGCTACCAGCATAGACTGTATAGGATGACAACTAAAATTAGAAGGCAGTCTTACTAACGAGGACTTTATGGACTTTGGTAAACGGCCGCTCAAACTGCTCAACAAGAGACGAAATTGGGGGGAGGGGGGGTGGAGATCACATTTTCATTCGCCCCGCGTTCTGACAGCTTTTTTTTTGTAGATATTTTCCAACGCCTCCTTTGGTATTTTCAAAGTGGTTTGAAGTCAGTCAAGGCAAGAAACATTTGAACGCGTTTAGCAACGAGAAGCCGCACAAAGAGGTATGTTGCTGGAGCGGAAATTCTGAAAAGAAAATTTTTGTTCTCGACAGCAGGAACTGCTTTACCTAACAGCGTTTTTCTGCACGCCTATGTGGAAACGGAAGTGAGGAACAGGATATCAATGCACATTCGACGTAGTAGTCACTGGGTCTAGTTCTGTCGACAATCCTTGTACAGTTGAGAAGGTCCGCTTTCTCTTCATGAGTCATATCCATAAACTGTAACAGGGGTTAACTTTACTGTGATCAGAAACGCGGTCCTTGATTTAATTTTAAACGGACATCAACGTTTGTATAAGTTCTACTGACGCCATTTCGAACTTTTAGTGTATAAGTGCCTCCAGTGTTTGTGTACACTTGTTCAATAAACTTTCCTTTTTCGCCTTGATTTAATAATTGAAACTCGCACTCAAAAAAGCAAGAGGTGTTCCCATAATAAACTGAAGCGTCAGCAGCAGCAGCCGCATCTGACAAAAAAAAAATTGACGGCAGATCCACGAGGTGAATGATGATGAGATTGGGCGAAGCTCCTGGAAGTAATCATCGGTTAAACCGTGAAATTTCTTCCGTTAATTCGCCCGATAAAATGACGTGAAACGATTGATTAAATGTTTTATCAAACTTTTATTGCTGGTTTCCGTTGTCCTTTCATTATGACCGCTTTGTGGTCGGTGAAATGTAAGCTAAGTGGTTCTTGCACTGGTTGCAGCGGCATCCTTATCCATACGAGCACACACCGACGGCAACGAGCATCGTCAACTACAAACCTGTATCGCTATATGGTTTTGATTATAATACCATTGCTTTAAAAAAAACACCTGGCGTCTTTCGTTAACCCATTAAGGACCACGAAAGAACTACTGGTCCGAATTTATTGACATTTTGTTTATTTAATTAACCACAACAGATAACCACACGTGCAAATTTTCACACAGTTACGTATGTTTCTTCAGGAGTTATGATACTGTACTTTAAAAAGTACGCTGGGCCTTCGAGATAGCAACGGGCAAGGTGACTTGATGCAAGAATGGCGAGTACGCTGGGCCCTTGCGAAACGAATAAAAAAGATATCTTGGCCCATGCAACCTAATCAAGGACCAGTGCTTTAGGAAAAGCGTAACGTCACGCTTTTCGCCCCACCTTTTCGATGTATTTTGGCAGAATTCAACAGTTTTGCCAGTTTCTGTGAAAATGTCCGTATGGATAGAGGGTAATAGCAAGCACAGTGGAATCTGGAGAGCTGTGATACTTCTCTTGGGTACAACAAGGGGCAGTCAGTGTTTTGCTATTAAGCGACTAAAGGACAATAGTCAACGCGTAGAGGGTCTGCTAAAACCTACAATGTGGTAGCAGACCCTTTATGCATTGCTTGCTGCTATTTCGATCATCTGGGTAAATAGGGGCTGGTACCACTTTTTTTCAGGGATGAAAATTCTCTATTCATTCGCAGCTTGATCGTGGAGCTCAAACCCCCCTCATGGCATTGTTACTGCGGATGAAGAAGGACAGTGGCACTACGTTTTTTTTTTCAGTGAATGGCCACCACGGTACAGAGCATAGTGACTCAAGTGTGTAGTCTTTCGTCAGCATAGCAATTATGCTGTTGTCTTTGCCATTTTCGAAACAAAGCTGCTTTCCTGAGTCAAAACAGAAATTACCTTACCCACGTTCCTTTCTTTCCATGTTTTTTTTGTCGTTAGCTGAGAGCATCCATTCGTTCCGTCGTCATTCCCCTCCTCCTCCTAGGTTCCCATGTTAGGGTCAGAATCGCCAATTAAAACATCAAGAGGTTCTCGTTTATTCACAGCGACATCTTTCGCAGTCTCATGAGTCAGAGATAGCCGAAAAGACGGCATTCATAACAATAAAAGCCTGTTGAATCTATGATGCAACGCACAACAAGAGTTACATGTATGCTCCCACGAAGTCCCAGTGTACTAAATAAAGTACAGCAACATTTGGTTACTCCTCACAGCAAAACTGTGCACTCTATGGGCTTCTCGCGTTTTGCAGGGATTGAATTGCTCTTCCTGAAGCAGAAGCAGTCCAGTTTTTGAACATATAAAATGTAAGACTTTAAATTAATTTAGAAAAAGTAGTACTGACCACGTGCGTTTAACAGCCTCTTATTTTCCTAAAGTTTGACGACTCATAAAACAGAAAAAACATAACCGAGTCAATATTGCAAATTAGGATTTTCTTGCTGCAACCTTTGGCATCAGAAATCGTAATGAGCAAGATCAGAATATTCTGTTTTGTATTTTCTATGCCCGAAAAAGGAAGTGTACTTTTTAAAGTACAGTGGGCCCTAATGGGTTAAGCAGCTGGCGTCTTTTCGTTTTGCTTTAGAAACATTTGGCGTCTTTTCGTTTTGCTTTTAGAAAACATCTGGCGTCTTTCGTTGGTTTATTTCATCAATCAACGGCGTTTTGAGCAAAATTTTTATTGTTTAATCACGCACAGGAGAAATGCCAATGGCTGCTAATGGGGAATGAGAGACAGAAGAATTCGGCTTTTAGTTAACGCGCACGCTGCGAATTTTTTATTGTTCAACAACGCACAGGAGAAATCTCCCACCGGCACCACCTTGGAGGTCAAAGCGTAAGACTGGTTACGCACTACGACGAGGGACGAACGGGTGCCGCTTTAAGGAGCTTCGCCCCTAAAAAATAATTGTAGAGTTAATTTAGAGCCAGAGTGGTTCTTGTGTTAATCTCGGCGTAATTCTAAGTCCCGTGCTAAGTCCGGCGTTGATGTTTCACCTGCGTAGGTCTTCGTGTAGTTCTAAACTCTGTGCTTAATGCGGCTCCATTACCGTGAAACCTGAGCATGTGTGTAGGACGGGCAACCCGGCGATTTAATTGGTCGTTTACGCGCTTGCCGAGCCGGTGGCGCCCACTCTTTCGCGGCGCAGGCATTAACTCTAGGGGAGCAGGTATCCGCTGCAAGTTTCAGGAAAGGTTTCCACGATTTTAGGCAAACTATTGCAATTAATTCTTGGCTATTTGTATAGGTGTTAATATTTTAGATACTGTCAGCTTATTGAGCACTGACCATTGAGTTTTGAGCATTGTTAGCCTTGTCTTATGCCTGTATTGCTATTGCCTGAAGCAAACCACTGCTCTCAACATGGTGACGCTGAAGATGAACCTAAATATAGGTGACAATTCAATTGTTAGATTGAATCTGAACGAAGATAGTTTTTTTGCTGTTCATATCAGCGGATAGCCGACGCTAGCTAATAAGTCAGTAGTTTGCTTCAGCCAGTGCTGGCCAACGCCACCCACGATAATAAATGTCAGAAGTATACAAGTAGATACGCTACACTAGAGTTACTGTATATACCACCTTTGGGCAACCGAGCTGCGCAATGGTCCGGCTAGCAACCACACCTGTGCGGCGAAGCCGCACTCTGTCTTGGCAGGCGACATACTTAAGCGTGTCAGCGATCGACGTGCCCGACGTGTCAGCAACCGGCGATGAACTACAGGAAAGAACAAACACTTGTGGCACGGGATTACAGAGGCTGACGTCACAGCCTCGACTGCGCACTCTTGGGGCTCATGCCTATTTAGCACAGCCCAAAGGGGATTACAGCGGCGTCCAGGGAGCTTTCTGTGAAAAGGTAATCCTGTTCGCTGCAGCGGCGGCGGGGAGTACCAAACTTGGCCTGAGTGCCAGCTTCTCCGCAACGCATGGTTGGCCGCACCGTCTCTAAAGTAGTCGCGCAACTCTGCTACCTAAACGTAGCATATACAGGAACTCTACGGTACACTACTGTGAAGGGCGCTAAAAAAAGGGACGGGTATTAGAACCATCCACGGCTGTGTGGGACAGAAGTTACGCGCGCGCAAATATTTGAGTGGTCGACGCGTCTCTCCTTTAATGATCGTGCTGTTTACACTAGTATTTGTACGAGCAAGCTCGGGTAATCATTATATTGAAAAGTGCTATGGTCGGATTCAGTCTGATATTATTATCGGACATCCTCGGAAAACGTTGCCGCTATATAAAGGCTTCTGTATTCGGAAGAGATAGCTTTTTCTTTAATTTTCAAAGATGACCCCCGTACATGATTCTGTATAGAGGTAAATCGCAGACGGCTGACATGTTATGCAGAGAGGGTCGTTCCAAAGCAAATGTCGACTTTGATTCCTAGGTGTGTAAAGAAATATATGTTCATGTGGGTGTAGATCTAGAGAAGTTTGAGTTTGAGCTAGTTTTCTTTACATACCTATGCAAACAACTGGGCACGAAAGAGCCAATTATGAAGAACTGACAAGGGTGGCGATGCGGGCTTGTTGGTCTGTCATGCTTCTTAGATGTGGGCGCTAGAAGACGAGGACGTCTTCTAGTGCCCACAGAACCGCCAGCGTGTGTGTCCTTCTTTCCTTCGTCCGCGTCTTCTAGCGCCCACATCTAAGAAGTATGAAGAACTATGTATATACACGTAGGATTTCATTCCCAACGAGTTTCGACGATGTGGTTTAATGTATGTTACCGTTCGGCACCAAATGATCAGAATGTTTTCTGCGATTGGTGTGATCGCTAATGTACTTACGTATGTGCAGGTTTTTAAGGCGACGTCCTTGATTGCCTCATCAGAAGAATAACATCCTTCCACACCATGAAAAGTGAACAAACTGTGGAGCAGAGCTCGGGATTTGCCTAGCTCGGTTGATGCTGGCCTTGAGTTCGTCTGAACCGAAGCAGCGGGTTCACCCGGCTTTGTTGGCGCTCGGCTCACGTCTGAGTCTTCCGAACTTCGGAGTTAATTAACTGACATTCGCTGGCGTTTCGCCTCCGCTTCTCTTTTCCGTAGATCTGCGCACAACTTCCGGCGCTGGCGTTTCCCTATCGCTTCGCTGGCTCGCACAGACGAATCATCCCTTTGTCGAAACTGGCCTTCAGAGGCAAAGGGACGGGCGCTGCCCCTTTGCCTTTGTCTTTGCACTGTTTTTCAAGTCTTTAAGTTATGTACCAACTAGCCCGCCTTTCGCCACTTCTCCAGTTCAGAGACAAGTGTGCGCTGCCGTTTCAGATGGACAGCCTGCTCGGCGTCCATAGCGGGAAAGGAAAGATTCATTTGAGATGCACTGATGCCCTCTCTTGACCTATTTTAGTATTGACTTGGCCTGTAGGGCCCTCTTTTGACGTATTGTGGTAGTTTGAGCGGGACGCCAAGAGACGACATGAGACAGCAGCCTGGACCCCTGGAGTTGTCGGTATTAAAAACCACGATTCAAGCTGCAATTAAAGCCTACACTTCGTGTGGTGCTCAAACATACAACGCCATAGCCAGACCAGCGCTTGCAACTTTTTCGGAAAAAGATCCCATACCGGCATTATGTCTGTCAAGGAGTCGCATTCGCCGGGCAAAAGCGTAGTATCACTCACCAGGCGCCACATTCACATGAATAACATATAACAAGTGGGTGTTTTGTATGCGGTCCACTCATTACAACTGGCTTAGCCAATAATTCATCGCCATCATCACCATCATCATCAGCCACAGCCGCCACAAGTGTGCACCTACGTAGGGGCCCACATTTGCTTTGCAGACACGTTGTGGTTACTTCACTGCTTTGCACATTGGCGATGAATTATGGCGCACCAGATGGCTTTCACCTGCGAGTCGTTTTAGGCGCACGCATAAGGGAAGCCTGTGAATTTTTTCAAGAGAGCATAGTACGCGCATCTACAACAATGCTTTAACGTATACCCCTACCCTGTGGCACTACTGTTGTATCCTTCAAATTCGGGTAACATTTGAAGCTGGAGCCCTGATTAACCACAAGCCTGCCGTTTCATCTAGTTTTTACGCTATTGTTAATTAATAGACAATTTTAGTTTCTCCGCAGACTGCCTTGCATTAGCGTAATACCGGGTCACCGTAGCCGTACAAGTGACGGTCCGGATAGGTAATGCCCTTCGTTGGCTCTAAGATGAACCAGGCAAGCGGAGCATTATTGCATAAACCTGGCGTATTGCACTTCCTTGCTGTTGTTGCTAGCAGCGGCGCAATTGCAAATGCTTTTTCTTTTTAATCTTTTTTTTAGTCATTGTCATTAGGCGAAAACAAATCAAGAACGTCTGTAAGTGGGGGGGTGGGGGGGGGGGGGGGGCGAAGCGTCACGAGTTCAGGGTACTGTAACATGATATTAGGGTCTTTTAGCAAGTTACGGAAATACGGTACGCATATACGGTACGGTATTACCGTAGCGCTCCTCCTTTCCCGGCCGTCGACCTTTTGCCGGCGACGTCGCCCCAACACAAGAAAAGCTTTTCCAAAAATTACTGTGGGGCTGTCAAGCTTCATTGTTGCCTGTCAGTCTACGCATTGTTAACGAGACACCAGTCTTTCGGTGGACGGACGGTCACTGGAACGGCGAACGGCAAACGCACAGGGAGCGGGAAAGGAGGAGTGCTGCCGTACTGCCTTACCGTATTTGCGTACCGTATTTCCGTAAGTTGCTAATTGCTAAAAGACCCTATTCCGTAAACCCCTTCGCGTACACCCTGATATAGTACATGCTGAATTTCTTTGTTACCAAGCACTAACTCATAATTGATCTTGTTTCAGAAGGCAACGCGCAATATATTGCGTCGCCGAATAAACAACTTTATCTTATTGATTGACCCCCGTATTCACAAACGCTCCTCGACTCGAATTTCGTCCTTCACTTGACAGAGTTGAGCACTGCGCCGCTGCTCGACTGAAAATGACGC
This sequence comes from Rhipicephalus appendiculatus, assembly GCA_030522465.1. NCBI lineage: Eukaryota > Metazoa > Arthropoda > Arachnida > Ixodida > Ixodidae > Rhipicephalus > Rhipicephalus appendiculatus. The sequence continues at coordinate 51,085 of JALIZH010020871.1, read as the reverse complement.
CGCGCTTGTCAAGAATCACCGCAGATTATTGCTGATATGCAATTACTTTCTCTGCCTAGAGACGGCGCTCCCATCGACTTTCTCAAGTCTAGGTGAAGCGTTGAGTGAAGGGACGTTCTAGAATACGGGGGGTGAGCTTTGCCTTTTGACGTAAACTGCATGTCACGCAGTGGCCCCTGGACTTTATTTCACGCACGACTCGCAGCCTTGTGAACCGGCAAGGCTACTCGGCAAGATTTTCGATATTAAGAGAGAAAGCGACAACCCGCGTCTGCTTTCTTAATTAGTCAGGGATTCGTAATTATCGAGTGTCTAATAAAAAAAAAACAAGGCGTTCAATGTAGCCATGATTGCTTCTGTAGTGTATACCATTCATTAAAATGTACATTTTGCCACAGTTCTTCTTTTTTTGTGCGACTCGCGTTTAATAGAGACGCGGGGTTGATCCAAAGTCTGCGAGATTTTACGGCCTTAAAAAAAAAAAAAAAAAAGAAAGAAAGAACTCCTGTGATGAGAAACTTGAGTTTTAAATTGAAGGCTGAACAAATATTTGCCGAACTCCCTAATGAAAACATTCAAGTATCAGCTCGTCGATAATAAGGGAGAGTAATTAGGTTTATGCTACAGGCCTATAGATTAGTGTTGTACGCTCTTTGAAATCTGACAAACTGTAATTTAAAGTAGATTTTGTGCGCTCTTTGCAGTAAAACTGTCAGAGTCCCTCTTCGAATACATCTTCGTGAGCAGGTATATTGATATAAAAATTTATTTTTTGGACAATAGGAACATGAATGTGCAGTAGCGTCGCGATCGTATGGAGTAAATTTGCTCGCGAAAAAAACTTGCGCCCTCATAGCCACTCTAACTAGGGACAGAACAGCCAGACGTATACGTCACTGAAGGTTTTTGAAAACCTTCCAGGTCTAGCGAAACTCCTTGAAATGGCCGAAATGGGTGTCGTTATTCTTACCATTGATGGCACGAACTACCTTAACTAAACAGGACCCGCCTCTGGTTTACTCTGAAGGCGCTTTGATCTCTTGGAACAACCCGGAATCCGCAGTGGTGTTGAATATTGGCCAAGACACTGTGCTGTTTTTTTTTTTATTTGCTGTCAAACAGCTTGAGGTATTGAGTTTGGTTACAGTCACAGCGGCTTTCTTTCTATCGCGGGAAGCATGTTAACTAAACCATGTACCTCATCATTAAATGCGGTGTTTGCCACTTAAAACCCAAATAGTTATAGATTTTAAGGCTTAAGTCTCTTATAACTCTCCAATAATTAAAATGCGGCGTCCTGCGCCGTCTTGGAGATGTGTGGTTACCAAATAATCACATGACCAATCACATCAGGAAGTCTTCTGGTTTTTTTTCGTACAAAAATGCCATACATGTGATAACGTCTGAGCGTTATGTAAACGACAGCCAATTTTCCGCAATGTCTTGTATATTACACTGAGCTCGGCAGCGCCAGACTACATGCGCAAAATGACTCATGCGTTGTAATCGAACGCTGCAGCGACGGCCCATTTCAAGACATATTAAATCGTCCGATTTTTTTTAACGTAGCGGAAAAAATTTCAGTGAGATAGTGTGTTAATTTCTCTCGTTAGATCACCACAAAAAGAAAACAAAAGAACATCTAGTACATGACCTAATTTGAGCACATAAAAATATAGCATAAACCAGCCGTCAAGCGAGGCATAGACTAGAAAATGAAAAGTGCACTTAAATTATTTGAATGATTTCATTAAAAGAGCGGACTATTTTCTCGTGGCTGTGTGCCAATGAAGATGACGCAGATCTGCTACAGAACAGTCTGCTTTCACTCTAAAGCCTACCCGAGTGGGCCAAAAGTTTGGTATACTTTAAAAAACTAGCGCCATTAAAAGGCAATTTAAGTATATAACATTGTGGTCGCCTAAATTATTTTTTTTCGGCGTTATGTGAGCGCGTCCAATAACTCAGAAAATACTTGCAGAGCTCAAAGCACTAATGCGCAGCTCCGTGAAAAGGGCGGCAGTTCATTGACCGGTTGCCTTAATTAATAATGCGTGGTGCCGCTTCACGTTGCAAAAAGGCGAGGTCCAGGCAGGAAACGCTGAAAGTGGAAGAACTAGAGAAGTCGACCTTGTGCAAGCCGCGTTTCTTTTTTTCTTCTTGAATGATAGCTTGGCGTGCGATCTTATATTAATTCATTCGAGACAACCACCGAAATCCGCGCTTCCACGTATGCGTATTGTCCGTTCCCGCGTTCCGCTAAAGGCGGATTCACACCGGCGACTAGCACCGGTCGCGCGACCATTTGCGACTGGCGACCAAAAAAGCGACTGAAAGCGACCGATGTTCACACCGGCAGAGGCTGCATGCGAGCGACCGGAAGTCGCAAACCCAGAAAGTCACGTCCGGATATCGTTATCAGTGAGCCAAGGGAGCGCAATAAAAAAAGAAAAGAAAAAGTGACGAGCCCGGTTGCAAACAAATGCTGACGTCAGTTCTGGGCTTCATTGATTGGTTCCAACCGTCCTGCGACTGCAGTCGCGCGACTGAAAAGTCGCTCAGCGAGCGACTGAGCAAAAGCAGTCGCTTTGCGACAGAAGCGACTGTTTGCGACTGTTTGCGACCAGTCGCAAAGCGACTAACTTGGTCGCGCGACCGGTGCTAGTCGCCGGTGTGAAGCAGCCTTAAATGTTCAGAATTTCTTGGTGCCTTGGAACAGTGTCGCTGAATTCGGGGACCAATTACACTTGCTGAAAGGGTGAAAGAATGTTTCGTAAGCGTTGTTACAAGAGGCCCCAAGGTCTCTTGGGTAGCGTGACGCGAGGGCCAAAGGACTGGGCTGGGAACATCCAGGCAGTGGCAAGGCAAGAGGCAGCCATAAAAGAAAAACGTTTAATTTAACAAGAGAACGACGTATATACAAAACGTGGACAAGAAGCAGCGGTGACGCTAGATGCGCCGGCCTTTTATAGGCACTAGGAGGAGGAGGGTACACCTCCGCGGTTCGGACGCGTCAAGCGTCTCTGAAGGACGCGCCCAGTGTCTATGACGGACGCACCCGGTGTCTCCGACTGACGCACCCAGTGTTTCTGCAAGGGACGCCAGCAAGGTAGAGAGCATTGTACAGGGGGTTCTGACGCCCTCTCCCAGGTAGCCTTGCTCGGAGTCACGGTGTAAGATATATTATATCTTACACCATGCTCGGAGTCCAGCCAGCGGGAGCGTTTATGTTGGGGGGGGTCGAAGCGCGTTCATAACAGCGTGTACCTCAGCGTGACAAGATGGAAGTATGCGCACTTTTATTGCGGTCATCCCTTGAACGACGTGCGCAAAACCCATGCATTCGTGGAACGGCACGAAATGATATTTTTCTTTGAGAAATGTCGTTCTTTCTTTATGATATTGCCACGTGGATATAAAACCCATGACGATGAAGGTGGGAATGTGACACACAACTTTTTAATGTAAGCGGTAATCCTTCCTGCATTTATTGCCACGTTCACGGAATGTCCCAGACATTCCTGTTACAGATCCCCTTTAGTTCATCAGGACTAACGACTCGGAGAAATTCGAAGATTAAATCATTAAAGTTGATAAGGTATCTAAGGCCTTAGATACCTTATCAAACGAGAAAATTGACCTTCGGTGTCAACACGAGTGAGGCAAAATAAAAAAAATCATCAGTTGATGACGTTGCCATGCATCTAACGTCATCACGACTTCACGGTAAAAAAAAATGATCATGTCACCATGACGTCATTATGACGCCACAACGTGAAACCACGTGATCATGTCATTGCACGACCATGTCGCTTGGTCAGAGGGTGACCGATAACCGAGGCAGTGCAAGACACGGTGAATTGCAGAAAACTTTAGGATGGCGCGTGGAAGGATCACTACACCGATTCAGAAGAATGTAAGAATTGGGCGAATGCATAAGGAACCCCGCGTTTTTTTTTTTTTTTTGCTTTTTTTTTAATCCTACTAATCAACCGGCTCATGTCCATAGTTAAAATCTGGAAGAAGAAATGGACATGGGCCGGGAACGTAGCGCCTAGGCTTCAGCCCCCCCCACCCCCTCGAAATTTTTCTGTATTGTGATGTATCGCCGATCAAAAAAGCTAGCTGCGCCGGAAATTGTCCTGGATTTTTTTCTAAAATTGCTTTTCGCAGTCGAAAAGACACTTCGTTGTGAACATTGCGGACCCGTGGTGGTCCTGTATCTGGCTTTGCAGCGCATGATACCGTAAGAAATATTCCGCAAAAGAAGGCGTAGTGCCTTGTATTGCCATTTTATCCATGTCACCGCGAAGGAATAACTATTGTTGGCACGCAGAACCATCTATCTATCTATCTATCTATCTATCTATCTATCTATCTATCTATCTATCTATCTATCTATCTATCTATCTATCTATCTATCTATCTATCTATCTATCTATCTATCTACCTACCTACCTACCTACCTACCTACCTACCTACCTACCTACCTACCTATCTATCTATCTATCTATCTATCTACCTACCTATCTATCTATCTATCTATCTATCTATCTATCTATCTATCTATCTATCTATCTATCTATCTATCTATCTATCTATCTATCTATCTATCTATCTATCTATCTATCTATCTATCTATCTATCTATCTATCTATCTATCTATCTATCTATCTATCTATCTATCTATCTATCTATCTATCTATCTATCTATCTATCTATCTATCTATCTATCTATCTATCTATCTATCTATCTATCTATCTATCTATCTATCTATCTATCTATCTATCTATCTATCTATCTATCTATCTATCTATCTATCTATCTATCTATCTATCTATCTATCTATCTATCTATCTATCTATCTATCTATCTATCTATCTATCTATCTATCTATCTATCTATCTATCTATCTATCTATCTATCTATCTATCTATCTATCTATCTATCTATCTATCTATCTATCTATCTATCTATCTATCTATCTATCTATCTATCTATCTATCTATCTATCTATCTATCTATCTATCTATCTATCTATCTATCTATCTATCTATCTATCTATCTATCTATCTATCTATCTATCTATCTATCTATCTATCTATCTATCTATCTATCTATCTATCTATCTATCTATCTATCTATCTATCTATCTATCTATCTATCTATCTATCTATCTATCTATCTATCTATCTATCTATCTATCTATCTATCTATCTATCTATCTATCTATCTATCTATCTATCTATCTATCTATCTATCTATCTATCTATCTATCTATCTATCTATCTATCTATCTATCTATCTATCTATCTATCTATCTATCTATCTATCTATCTATCTATCTATCTATCTATCTATCTATCTATCTATCTATCTATCTATCTATCTATCTATCTATCTATCTATCTATCTATCTATCTATCTATCTATCTATCTATCTATCTATCAAGCCGCCTACGACTTTGTGCTCTCCTGGCCGTATGGTTGATGGGATTTATACCATATTTGGTATGGCATAACATGACTGTATGACGAACATAAATGGCTGGTCTTATCATGAAAATCATGACTAACTTGTCTTGAAAAGTATGATTTACATGCCACGCTCATGGCGCGCTCGCGGCCGTTTCATTAGCTTGATATACACCAAAATTGGTATTGCGCGACGTGACTGTATGACGAACTAACATGTAAACATGAGATGCAAATTATGTAAAGTATGATTTGCTCCTTCCTGGCTGCTTCGCATTACATCGATTCCCACAGTGCGTGGGATCTGCTGGCTTTTTTTTTCTTTTTTCGCACGTTTTCTGTGGCTTTACATGCCTTCCCGTGACAGTGGAGGAGGAATTTTTCAAGGTTAATGTACTCATACAAGTGAATTATTATTTTTTAATTCAGTCTAGTGTTAAGCTCTCCCCGAGTACCTTACTTCTAACCAGAGTGTTAGCATGGAACGAAATTTCGCGACCCAACTTCAGCGTAACGAACTCTAAATCAATATAAGCCCTGCTAACGACTTCCATGCCATTGCGTTACTTTTTATTCATCAATGCAGCAATTTCACGCTCCCTTCACATATCCTTTCAGCAGGAGTTTCGCCGAACTTCTCTGCGACTAAACAGTACTCTTCACTTGCACGGTAAAGCTGCAACGACACCTTGGCCAGAAAAGGATGTGAATGGAGCGTGAAATGACTCGTCCGATCAATAAAACAAGATTAATGACTCAACGAGTGCAATGTTCGGCAACGTTCAGTGAGTGTGAAGATTGCTTGGCACGTGGGCGCTGGTGCTTCATTACCTCATTAATAGATGACTACGCATAGAAATATCGGCCAATTCAGCCTGGCGGTAGGGATCTTGAGTTGGCCCGCTGTTACGTACCTTAGAGGCAATGCCTTGGGGTCTTCGGTCTTGGGAGCCATGGCTTCGGGTCTTACCCCCCGTATTCATAAAGGCTTCTTGACTTGAACTTGACTTGCCACCGCATGAAGGCAGCGCGTTCGAAACGCGTTTGGGCTGCATTGAAGGCGGTGGCAAGTCAAGTTCAAGTCAAGGAGCGTTTCTGAATACGGGGGGTTAGTGATATTGCTAATATCTGGGGATTTTACATGCCCAAACCACAATGCGATAATGAGACACGCCGTAATGAAGGGCTCCGGAAATGTTTAGTATCGCGTGTTATTACGGGCACTGACACCACACAGTACAAGCACCTCTAGAATTTCGCCTCCATCGAAATGCGACCGCCGCGGCCGGGATCGAATCCGCTACTTTTGGGTCAACAGCCGAGCGTCTTAACCACTGAACACTCTTCAAAAATTTTGAAATTTTGCGTTTGTATATTGACACGCACACTCAAAAACGCACGCACTAACATACATAAAGTATGGTTTAACACACCCCCCTAACCCCACCCCCCCTCTCGTCTGAAAAAAAAAACATTCTCGCTGTATTAGTGTCACCTAGAAGCGAAGCCGGGATGCCGAGTGAGAAGGGGATACGAGCAGGGTCCGATTGCGCTTTCCCGTTCTACACTTCCTTCAAGCTCTTGAAATGGATAAAATTAAATGTTGATTGATTGATTGATTGATTGATTGATTGATTGATTGATTGATTGATTGATTGATTGATTGATTGATTGATTGATTGATTGATTGATTGATCGATCGATCGATTGATCGATCGATCGATTGTACTTTAGGGAATATAGATTAGAAATTTGGGGAACAGAGGGGGGAGGGGTAGACATAAAGGAATACTAGATACATGAGAGGCTATAGGAAATTTGAACCCACGCGCAAACCGGGCAGCCCAGTGGCTGCGACATCAATCGACCAAGCAACGAACGTTTGGCTCACGACGGGCACGTTTCAGGCTTCTTAAGGCGAAGGCCTTACATTCCTTATTATACGTAAAGTACGGCGGGATGACTAAACGGTGCAAAAAATATCACGTTACCTCTGAAGCTTGGCTTGCGCTCACCCTTTATAGTCGGTGCGATAGCAGCCTACAACCTTCGAAGGTTGTCGGTTCGAATTCCACCGACGAAAACGGTTCTTTTTCGTCCACTCTATCTTTTTTTTTCCATTTGCGTCATAATAATTACACTGCACTTGAAAAACAATAAATAATAGTCATTGTGGTTTCCCTGGCTTAATTGTCTGCTGCATTCGTTTGGTTGCGTGCAACTAAGGCACGGGCCCCTCCAAAAAATCCCACCTACCCTTCTTTTTGAAATGCTGGAGAATGTTAGTTTGTCCCTATACATCCCACCGTTTACGATCTTATAAGTTGCAGGAGCTGTTGACGGTTGCGGCAGAGCTGGCAGCGTCATCTTGTGATGTTTTGTCCAACTATAACGCCTTTGCAATAGTTTTCAGTAACGTCGGTATTTTCGTAAAAACATTAAATCGAAAATACCGGGAGTGAAAGTCGCCGCAATATTAAATTTTTATGGGTCTGGTTAGATTCTGCACCGTCAGGTGTCGTGACCTCTATCACGTTACCTGTCTGGTCGATCCGCAAAAATGGAAGCAGTAGGAAGTCTACGGAAAAGTTCTAATATTCTATTTTTATCAATGTCCAAACGACAGCTACATCTTTAGTTAGTATACGTCGCGTTCAGAAACAAATTACGTGTCCGGAATATGTGAACACGACTGCTACCAGTATCAATCAATACATATGCATTGAGTAGAGACGTGTAACAAGACACGCCCCTCAGTCACACCTGTAACACCACTGCATAGATGTGGTAGTTGTCCCGCTCATTGCCTGATTGCGTGTCGAGCAGTTGTCGATTGAACGTGGCGCTGCGAATGCACCCGTTCACTGGCACGTGTACCCTTCCACCATAGAGTATTGACGCGCGATAACACACGACAAACGACGCCACGAACTGAAGGCCTTGTCTTGAGTGTCCGGTAGCTGACACATACAAACGGGTTCCTCGTCCCGCGGGTAATCACGAAAAGCCGTTACACCTTCTTCGACTCTGTAGCTTGACTACGAGCGTTTACGACCGTTTCCGATAACGTACTTTCTTTTTTTCGTTATCATCTCCTCTTTCACGCAAACCTACTCGTTATCGTGTCACGTAGGAATCAAAGGACGTGCGTGGACCACATTTGATGCGCCAATGCTCCACGGTCAAACGTACCCGGTTTGTGGCGCCCCCTTGTGCGTAGAGCAGAGAGCACGCACCCGTGTTGGATATGTAGGTCAGAAGTGTGCCTGGTTAGGCTTGTTCGTTTATCACGCCGGGAGAAACAGCGCAAAAAAACGAAGACGTGGATAGATGCAAAGAGGACGCCCACAGCGCTGTAGAGGTACAACCGCCATCTTTATGAAATGGAACACGGGAGTGCGTGTCAATTAGTCTCGTACCGCACATGTGGCGCTACGCAGTGAAGAAATGTGACAAATGAGTGGAAAAAGTGGTACCGTTCTTTGTATCGCCTGCACCCTTGCAGTTTTCCTCCATTTTTATAACTTTACGTTACTTATATCGGAACAACCCAAGGGGTGGTAGCAACAATCCAATTCTTGTCGAAAACAATCTTTGTTCGCTGAAATATCCCAACAAAAGATGCATATCAAAACAAAAACGTGAAACAAAACGAAAACATTCGAGACGGGAGTGTATGCAGTAGAAGGAGCGAGGTCGATTTCTCCTTTCATTTTCACATTTCGCCACTGATCCGCGCCACATGTGTGGTGCGAGGCTATCTGCCACGCGCTTGCGTGTTTCCTTTCATAAAGATAAATGCTGTATAAGGAATGTACTAGGCAGAGTGCTCGCATTGCACCGGGCACAGTTTTGTGGGTTCCTTCCGTGTACCTATCTTGGTCTTCGTTGGTATAGGCCGCGAGATCGAACAGAGTTGGCACCTAGCGGTGGGTTGAAGAAACCTCGCCGTGCTTATCGCTTCTTGCGTCGTTCGCTAGTCAGAGCGTGCTCCCATGCGTGCATACGTCATGCACGTTCTCAGAAGGCAGGTTTCTCAGAAGCTGCCTTCAGATGCACGTTCTCGGTCCTGCCACCTGTAGCCCCATCTTGCCGCGAATAGGGCACTGTTTTAAATGCGAAGCATTTCTTAGCGAACTTCGGCGACTTTGAGCGTATCTATCTATCTATCTATCTATCTATCTATCTATCTATCTATCTATCTATCTATCTATCTATCTATCTATCTATCTATCTATCTATCTATCTATCTATCTATCTATCTATCTATCTATCTATCTATCTATCTATCTATCTATCTATCTATCTATCTATCTATCTATCTATCTATCTATCTATCTATCTATCTATCTATCTATCTATCTATCTATCTATCTATCTATCTATCTATCTATCTATCTATCTATCTATCTATCTATCTATCTATCTATCTATCTATCTATCTATCTATCTATCTATCTATCTATCTATCTATCTATCTATCTATCTATCTATCTATCTATCTATCTATCTATCTATCTATCTATCTATCTATCTATCTATCTATCTATCTATCTATCTATCTATCTATCTATCTATCTATCTATCTATCTATCTATCTATCTATCTATCTATCTATCTATCTATCTATCTATCTATCTATCTATCTATCTATCTATCTATCTATCTATCTATCTATCTATCTATCTATCTATCTATCTATCTATCTATCTATCTATCTATCTATCTATCTATCTATCTATCTATCTATCTATCTATCTATCTATCTATCTATCTATCTATCTATCTATCTATCTATCTATCTATCTATCTATCTATCTATCTATCTATCTATCTATCTATCTATCTATCTATCTATCTATCTATCTATCTATCTATCTATCTATCTATCTATCTATCTATCTATCTATCTATCTATCTATCTATCTATCTATCTATCTATCTATCTATCTATCTATCTATCTATCTATCTATCTATCTATCTATCTATCTATCTATCTATCTATCTATCTATCTATCTATCTATCTATCTATCTATCTATCTATCTATCTATCTATCTATCTATCTATCTATCTATCTATCTATCTATCTATCTATCTATCTATCTATCTATCTATCTATCTATCTATCTATCTATCTATCTATCTATCTATCTATCTATCTATCTATCTATCTATCTATCTATCTATCTATCTATCTATCTATCTATCTATCTATCTATCTATCTATCTATCTATCTATCTATCTATCTATCTATCTATCTATCTATCTATCTATCTAGCCGCCTACGGCTTTGTGCTCTCCCGGCCTTATCGTTAATGGGATTTATACCAAATTTGGTATGGCATAACATGACTCTATGACGAACGTAAATGGCTAGTCATATCATGAAAATCATGACTAATTTGTCATGAAAAGTATGATTTACATGCCCCGCTCATGGCTCGCTCGCGGCCGTTCGTTAGCTTGATATTCACCAAACTTGGTATTGAGTGACGTGACTGTATGACGAACATAAATGACAAGTGGTAATACGGAAATCATGACATGTCATGAGCGATATGACTTGCATTCCACGCTCATGGCGCGCTCGCAACCGTTTCGTTAGCTTGATATACAACAAATTTTGTATTGAGTGACATGACTGTATAACGAACATAAGTGGCAGGTGGTAACATGAAAATCTTGGCATGCGTGTCATCTACAACGCCATTTACATGCCACATTCATGGTGCGCTTGCGTCCAGTTCGCTAGCTTGATATACACCAAAATTGGTATTGCCCGACGTGACTGTATGACGAACATAAATGACAGGTCCTAACATGTCAAATATGACATGCAAATTATGTAAAGCAGGATTTGCTCCTTCCTGTCTGCTTTGCATTACATCGATTCCCACAGTGCGTGGGATCTGCCGGCTTTTCTTGCTCGAGATATCAGAAAAGAGAAGGGTTTAGGGAAAAGGAGAGGTGATACCTCTGCTCTTTACTGTCACGGAAAGTCACTCAATAATCACGGCCAGAAATCGGACGCAAACAAATCAATAGTCAAACGCAGTTAACAGGCAGTTATTTTAAAGCACAAATGCGCTTGCGGTAGTTTTTAAGACCTCCGCACCTCGCTTGTTTAACTAAACGTGCGACCGATCAAAGCGCGTCGGGTGTCACGCCATATGCGAGTTACCCAATTTGACTCCGTCGCCAGTGCCTCCGTTGACGCTTTCAGCTTGCACCGGAGTTCGTTTATTTGCCTGCCACGCGCATTTTCTCACCGCGTGAACTTGGACGTTAGGCTTTTACGCTCCGAAAAACACTAAAAAAATGGAGCAATGGCTCAACAAAAAGCGGAGTGACAGCGAATACGATCCGAAGTGCAGGAACGGTTCCCCGAATGGAAAGGTAGGCCGTACCAATCCCAGCCCAATCAATTCGCCTTTGTCGCAGCTACGAGCACGGTGAAAGCGAGGGACTGTGTAGTGGAGAAGCGAGGTGCGCACAATGCATTCGGTAACTTCGATTGGTTGCGCGCAGGCGACAACGCCGTAGCCCACCCACTTACTGTCACCTGTCGTCCTTGTTACATTTGTGCCTTAGCCTGCTCGCATCGACCTGAACGCCTTACGCACACTTCTTTCTGCGTTGTAGAATCTGCGCATTACAGATCGCTGGGAGAACCAAAGTATGAACCAGCCACATCGGCGTGCTCTTTTGACTCTTATGTCACTTCAATATAGAGTCGATTGGTGTACAACGCACTTTCTCCTTTTAACCTTTCTCGTGACCTCGTCTTCGTAACGTCGCAAAAGTGTCCCGAATAATGCAGGATCGATCGAGCGCTGAATTACCACCGAGTCGTTACCGAGTGAACTAAGGGCGGTGACCCTGCGAATGTGTTTTGAGAAGCATGTTGTTCAGCGAGTAAGGCGATATGGTGCTTAGTTATTAGTTTACGTGCCTCCTTTATACCTCGTATGGAGATATTTGTTCTGGGTAATAATGCTTTTGTAGGTATGGTCTTGATTTCAACGCGTCTTTAGGTAAGACACGTGAACAATATCTAAGCTTGGTCAGCAAAGAAATAAAAAAATCTGCTCGACCATGCCGTTATTTTTAAGCAAAGCTAATCATGACAGCCCGTGGTTCTTTAACTTAATCTTGGCAACCTACGGTTCTTTACCACGCACACTGGTGCTCTTGGCCTTCGCTCCCATCGAAATGTGGGCGCTCTAGCGAGGAATTGAACCCAGGTCCTCGAGCTTATCAAGTTTAATAATAATAATATCTGTGGTTTTACGTCCCAAAACCACGATATGATTATGAGAGACGCCTTAGTGGAGTGCTCCGGAAATTTTGACCATCTGGTGTTCTTTAACGTGCACTGACATCGCACAGTACACGGGCCTCTACCATTTCGCCTCCATCGAAATGCGACCGCCGCGGCCGGGATCGAACCCGCGACCTTCGGGTCAGCAACCGAGCACCGTAGCCACTGATCCACCGCGGCGGACAGCTTATCAAGTTTTTCGACTCGAATGGTAAAGAGCGCATAATTACCAATGCCAACAAATGCAGACATTCTGAAAACCGACAATCGTGAACAAAGACCAAGCGAGTGTGAATAACGAGGGCAACATCGGCTGGTAGAGCTGTGGCGTTTCGATCGTCGTTCAGCCACCATGGGAATGATGGGTAGTACACGGATTTGCCTAGTCTTCATGCTTGCGGCTTCGAACGCACTTATGGCTTCGTTTATTGTTGTGTTTTTTTTTTAATTTTGTTTCGGATAAGGCAACAGCTTGTTGTGAACCTCTAGAGCTGATATGAATTGGTCAGCGTAAAAGGGTCAAGGTGTTGAAGTGGAACTGCTGATCTTTTGCTGAACTTTGTCTTGCTACAAGGCGGCTGGAGGCCACTCGGAGCCACACGGAGCCGAACGAATGAAGCCTAGGCAGATACGTGTACTACCCATCATTCCCATGCTGTCTGAATAGCCGTGCGTAGCAGCTCCCCACAGACACTAATGCCATATTTACCTCTAGTTTAAATTCATGAAACACCATGGCGACAACGTTCAGATCGTTCCTCTCTTGCCTAACGCTTGCGATCCGGCTGCGGAGTTCTGCATGGGGCGCTTCTTCTTCATTACAATGGAGCATGCAGTACCATGTTAATGCGCGCAGGATACAATGATGTGCACCCGCGTCATCACAGAACGGGCGAACTTCCAGTCTAAGTACGCTGTCGCGAAGGAGGTTTAAAAAGCTGCGTGAAAATGAAAATGTTTAAAAGGGCGTTACAACAAAACGAGATCTAGAATACTTCGTTGTTGCTTTCATGAAGCGCATTTTTATGATAGTGAATAAAAGAATTGTTTTATTGGTGGAACTACACAAAAACGCTCTCTGACCAGTCTCGTTGATCAATCGATAACGAAGCAATAGAGAAAAATTCCCAAGTTAAGCTCGAACAGTGGCTGTGGCTGTATCAAGTGGAAGGTATATTTCTTCACTGCCAGTATCGGCTCTGGAAAGACGGTCGTCAAGCTGAGCTGATAGCGTTGGAGCCTATCGGGCTCGAAATCGTCAACCATTTCTTTCGAAACACTCGTTATGTTTTAAGGCGAAAGCCTTTAATGTCTCATGCTCACGTCCGTCCGGTGTCCGTCCGGTGTCCGTCCGTCCGTCCGGATATCCGGATGTCCGTCCGTCCGGATGTCCGTCTATCCGTCCGTCCGTCCGGATGTCCGTCTGTCGGTCCATCCGGATGTCCGTCCGGATGTCCTTCCCTCCGTCCGTCCGTCCGTCCGGATGTCCGTCTGTCCGTCCGTCCTGATGTCCGTCCGCCCGTTCGTCCGCATGTCCGTCTGTCCGTCCGTCCGTCTGTCCGTCCGTCTGTCCGTCCGTCCGTCCGTCCGTCCGGATGTCTGGATGTCCGTCTGTCCGTCCGTCCGTCCGTCCGGATGTCCGTCTGTCCGTCCGGATGTCCGTCTGTCCATTCGTCCGTCCGTCCGGATGTCCTTCCGTCCGTCCGGATGTCCGTCTGTCCGGCCATCCGTCCGGTGTCCGTCCGTCCGTCCGTCCGGTGTCCGTCCGTCCGTCCGGTGTCCGTCCGTCTTTCCGTCAGTGGAATGGCCACACGCTTTCGCCGAACCCACTTTGGAATGTACAAAGTGTCCTTCAATTTTTTGCCAGAAAGGATTACTTCCTTGGTTCTTACTCCTTCCAGGAACACATAACCTGCGACAGCTTTATACAACTCTCCCGTTTAAATGTACCGTAAATGATCCTCCCTTTTTACAAGCACACAGTCATAGTCTTTTTCTGTTAGCTCCCATCAAGGTGGTTTTAAAGATTATGCGCCATGTCAACTGCCTTAACGTTGCGAAGGCTGATTGAACAGCGTAGCTGGTGGCGTCTATATTACCATGACCATTGCTGAAGATTACAGATAGGAATGCGGAGCAACACAAGGCGAGCATTCCCGAACGAATGCGAGACCCCTAGCTCTTCTAAGATGGTTATTAGCCGGTGCTCCTCTCCACACCACCTTGGTTTGCTCCCGCCAGGGGTTCACTTTTGCTCTCATCGTCTCTACTCAGCTTCACCCTCTCCACTTTGATACCTTTTCTCTACTAGGCTCAACTTCTTACGCTGGGCTTTCCTCTCACCCACTTAGCCTTACTCATGTTCTCCCTGTCATCAGGGCTTCGCTCTCGCACCTGGGCTAGAATAGTGTGGACGACGGATCCTTCGGGACTTACCTCGGCCTAAAGGGCCCCTAAACTACCTAGAGGCCGGAGGCTGAAATTTAGATGTGGTTTCGCAGTTGTGCACGAGTCTACAACGAACACGTGGCCATGAGAAGTTTTCGAAATGGTGTCGTACTAGAGGAGTTACACGCATTTGATGATCCAAAAAAAAAAAAACCGCCACGGTGGTCTAGTGTTTATGGTGCTCGACTGCTGACCCGCAGGTCCCCGTATCCAATGCTGACCACACTGGCCGGATTTTCAATGGAGTCGTAAGTGCTTGAGGCCCGTGTGCTTAGATTTATATGCACCTGAAAGAACCCCAGGTGGTCAAAATTTCCGGAGTCCTCTCCTACAGCATCTTTCATAATCATATCGTGGTTTTGAGACGTTAAACCTCAACAATCATTGATTATGAAAAAAGGATCTCGGTGGTTTCGCTCTTTCCTACGCTATGCTCCGTTCCTCGCCTCGTCTCGTCTCCTGGCCGAGTGCTCTTCCCCACTGTGCGAGGAGGAAGAGCGGGAAGCCCATGTTCCTGTGAGCACAAAAACTGGCATTCTAAATGACGAGCAGACGAAAATGTTGACGTCACGGTGAACACTGAAGGGCTGAACGCTGCCGAAAGACCCGGAGAAGAGAATGAATTGTTTCTTGGAATTTGTGGCGCTCCCGCGGCTACTATAGCACCGCCTCGTTTGGCATTGTTGATCGTGATGACATTCTGAACTCGACGTGCGTTTACTTGAAATGTTAAAAGTTATTGGAGGTAGCTTAGGGGCCTTTAAGCAGCTTAACTGTTTAAAACTGAAGCATCTCTAATCCGTGAAGGCGTGTGACCAGCGGAACGGAAGAGCGCACTCACGCCTGTGATTGTGTCGGCTTTCTTCACACGCGCGCTGCTCCTTGGCCGTTCTCACAATGAGCGGTCGACTCGTACTTGTCACGTAGGGCTGCGGGAGCGCAGCGCTTAGACATGATGGACGCGGCTAAGCACGTATGAAACGCGTACCGCTCCACATAACGCTGAACATTCTGAGAATTGCCTGATGCTTCACATACTATCGCATGGTTCCCGACGCACATAGGACACAATGTTCATGCTAGCAAACCCAACTCGAACGAGCTAGTTCATTACCAAGCGCGCGTTCTCACATTCCGCGATGGTCCCGATGCACTAGACAGTCCGGGTTGTGAGCACAACTCTGACCCATTACTTACTTTACTTACCATTACATTACTTTTCATGAAATAGTTAAACACTATCAGCTTGGCCGCAGGAAATTCCCTCTCCCACACCCTAAGCTCACTAGACCCCAACCTTCTACGTTCAGAATGTTACAGACGGGATCTTACCCGTCTGGGAGGAAGCCCTCAGAAGTGGCGATCCCCAGGAACAACTAAGGGCTGTCCAAAGGGCCCGCGAACGGGCGGAGGACCATGGTCTTCCGGTCCCAACGTGGGCGCGGCCCGCAACTACGAGCTTGTAGTTCCTTTGGACCTTATTAAAGTTTGTTGACTGCCTGACTGTACAAACATGGTTTTCGGTGAATTTTACTGTCGTTTATGAACGCGAACTATTTTTGCGCCGCGCGACTTGTTTTCTTGCGCAACGCGCGCCGAATGCCGTGCGCCTTGTTTTCTGTTCTTTTTTTCTTTTCGTGCCAGCGCTGGCAGTATGAAGAAAGAGGGAAGGCAGAGACGAACAAAGAGGGAGAGGGAAACTAATCTGCCTTCGTTTCGCATGCATTCGTATTCTCGCGATTTGCGCATCGTGCAGACGCCACCCGCGTTCCAGCGCTCATAAAGCTCATTTATCCTCCCGCGTGAGGGGGAGACGCCACAGCTGGCACCATGCCAGGGAGCTTCAACGGCGACGGCGGAGTGCCGGCCTAAGGAGCTTCGCTCCTAAAAATAATTCAGAAAAATGTTTCCGACGCGCGGCATCGAACGAGGGACCTCTGGCTCTGCAGCGCGCACGGCGCTAACCAAAGTGCACGTCCTTCAACGTTCAAACGGCGAGCTATTTATATACAGCGTGTTTTCAGCATTACCAGCGAGATGGCGCAAAGGGCGCGCTCAGCGGGGCTTTTGGTCGGCGCCCCGCTTGTTGCGACGCGCGCCCTCAGGCGCTCCTCCTCTTCGGCGCGTACTTTGCCCCGTCCCGTGGGGAGTAGACGCCTGTGTGCGCGCGCGCTTATCTCGGGATGGGGGAGAATAGTACGCCTTCGGCTTTCGCCGGAACGATAGCGATGTAGTTACCGAGCGCACGAACGTCACTTCGCTCATGCAGTCCCCCCGTTTGCGAAAGAGCACGCTTTTCAAACACAGCGAAGTAACAACTGTGACACTTGTTAGTTCGCGCTCGTCTTTACCTGTGAATACGTTTCGTGCGTCGTTCTTGTTTGAGCAGCGCGTTAAGAGTCGAGCTGTTAACGTTGTTAGTTCGCTCTCGTCCTGTGCGTGTTGTTTTCCTGCGTCATGTGTGCGTGAGCAGCGCGTTGCACGTTTCGACCTGCTTGCCCTTCGTCGCTTGACATTCCAATTTGTTGCTATCGCATTCATTGCTTCGCCTTGTGGCGAAACTGTTACTGTTTATTGCGATAGCAATTATATGGACATTCTCGGCTGGTTTTCGCCGTCGGCGGCGTCCGCCGCCGTCATCCCCCATATATGTATATGTATATATATAACCGGCCCCGCCCGTCGTTCGTGAGCGTGAAAAGACACGAGGGGGGGGGGGAGTCCCTAGAGCGACCTTCGATTTTACGAGCGCGGGCGCGCGCGTTATCTCCCCTTCTCGCCGGCCGACAGTGGGGGGCCGGTGTACCCTTATACGTGCTGCGCTCTCAACGCGAAGAGAATGTGGTGAGCAGTGTTTCCCTGGAGCAGCCGCATGCTCTTAAACCAGCGTTTTCTAGAGTTGCGTGAGATCGGATCCAAATAGAGTTAGCTGCCAGCCTCACTTCGTATAACATTACAATTTGTTGCTATCGCATTCATTGCTTCACCCTTGCGGTGAAACTGCGACTTTTGTTTTCATACGCAGCTCAGTGAAGCGACTAAGTGTTCTGAGCTTGCAGTTAAACTCTTATTCTGCTACAAAACACCGCCCACAGTGTTATCTTTCCGTATCCCTTCAACGTCACGGCGCGGTTGATGACGTCAAAACTACGGTCACACCACCTGCACTCGGTGCGGCTGCACATATTCCTCTCGCACACCCGACTCCACTCTACCACCTGCCTCGTGGCTGCTCCTCTCCCCTCACACCCTCCTCCTTTCCGCTTCACCACCCGTCTATGTGTCTCCAACCTGCACCTCGCCCCCCTCCTCCTTTTCGTCATCCTCACCCCCCACGTCACTCTCCCTCTCCTCACTTCCCTTTCCCACCCCCTTGCTGTAAAGCAGACACAAGGCTAGGCCATTCTCTACACTCTCCCCTCCATTCTTTCTCTCCTCCTCAATTTCGTGTCGCTCATCCTCTCGCTCACTTCCCTTTCCCACCGCCTTCTTATACTATACTATACATAACTATGCTCTAGCAAAGAAGCCTTTTAGGATAGTTGGTTACGATCAATCACAAGTGCAAAAATGCGATGCAGTATAAAGCGCACAAAAGAAGAGTGCGCAAGTGTCGTCGTTCTGTTCATTTGCTCCTATTTCGTACTGCGGCCCATTTTTTCATTTAAGCTATATGATACTTTATTACTTTACTATGCTATGCTTAAATAAAGGACTATGCATTCATTAGGGCTTAATTTAAATAAAACAAGTATGAAGACTTCTATAGCAATCGTTCTCAGAAGCAGTAAAAGTGGTACTTTCATTAGTCAGCTTTAAGTGCGGTTTTTGAAACTTTTACCGAACTTATCTGGAACTTGTATTTTTTTCGTACTTTCATACGAGAGCTTTTCGTGAAAGTTCTGCTTTTGAATAAGGGGGTTAGTACGCTGCGGCTATAGTGAACTAGCTGCGGCGTATGAACGGCACCAACTCTGCGTGAAAGTAAAAATGTTTAAGAGCGTATTTCAACAAAACGATACCGTCAGTGCTGTGTTGTCGCTTTCATAAAGCGTCCTCATGAGAGTATTGAAATGAAAGGATTGGCTTTCCTGGCGAAAATACACACAATTGCTCCCTGGCAAGACTTGTTGATCAGTTGTTAAACAAAAGTATTTTAGAAAAACTTTCGAGTTTCGCAAGAGTTCTTCCTAAGGCTGTGTCAGGTGAGGCGTAGGCGCTAATATGCCTTAGTTGGCTCCGTCGAAGTCCGAGCATGCTGTTGTTTCGTTGCATGTATGATTTACTGCGTTCCCTGTAGAAGAGCGCATAGTGTTTGAAATCACCAACCACATGTTGGCAATATATTAAGGCGAAAGCCTTTTAAATTCTCATGCTCACGGCCATCCGTTCGTCCATGCGTGACCGTGCGTCCGTGCCCTGGCACGGTGCCAGGTGGCCGCCGGGGTGCTCAAACGGACGCCGGTCGCGTCGGAACTCCACAGCTCTCGCGCTTTGCTTGGCGTAGCATCGCTGTGCCCAGCGTTTCCAATCATGCAAGGAGGGAAGCGCGCGCATCGCGTTCCATTCTGACCGACCCCGTCTCAATGGACACAGGCGTTCGCGGAAGGAAGGACGGAAAACATTTATTGAGAGAAAGGGGTTTGTGGTACGGGCCAGCTTGGTCCGCGAGTCCCATCTATACTCTGTTTCACCACTACCGTTCAGCACTGCCAAAGCTACGGGGTGTAAACAAGCCACACGCTTGCGCAGGAAAACATAGATCCAGATATAATTGCCTTGCAGTTGGCAAGGTTGAGACATTTGCCCTTCTTTAGCATCTGCTTCTGCACATCAATAAATAATTTGTTTATTCTTCATCGCATTTACGCCGTATTTCTTTAATTGTTGTATCAGTAACCGTCGGTAACTGTGGTTAAAAATCAACATGGCAGCGCCCATGCAGACGCGACCACCCGCTTCGATCTGAACTTGCCCTCGACGCTCGCCCAAAGCGCTCACAGCAACAAATGAATGGTGTAATAAGCTATCGCTTTGCGTCATCTCACGATCAGGACAAAGCACCAGGTACGCTGTGTCATTATTGGCGAGATAAGATATTGCTCTAACCACGCCTGCTAAGCCTAACGCACCGATAATTTGATAGCGGTTTATAGAAATAGAGCAATGTTGTCACGAATACATTGCTGCCGAAGCTCCAAGACATAAATCTAAAGCAAATACAAGCGTCTGTTTGAACTTGCAGGTCACAGAACACACGACGACGACGTGATAAACTCGAGGCGGAGAGCAGCAGCCTCGATGCGTGCAGCCATGTTCTATTTTTTTCGGAGCTACCGTCTGCTCGCTGAACGTGTGCGCGCAGACGGTAGGGGGGATGCTAGCAGACGACGCGGCGCGGATGAATACATGTGGAGGGGCTAATCGCCTTCCTATTGGCTAATGGGCCCTGTAGCCTCCACAGTGCTGAAGGGAACTTCTGAAACAGAGTATAGCAGTGCTGGCTGTCCTCAGTCCAGGACGCCACAGGCAGTTGCCGCCCTGCGGGCCCTGTCGATCCAACTGATCTGATCGTCAAGGCTATCGCTGGCCAGCAACTCCTCCCACCGCTTCACACTCGCGTGTTCAATGACGCGCAGGCCGGGAATGGCCCGGCAGGTCCATGTAATGTGTATTAGTGTGGGTTTCTCAGAGCACCATGGGCAGTGCGCAGAGTATTCTGTGGGGATGCATTTTATGGAGGAAATGCAAGTTCGGATAAGTTCTGGTCTGGATTAAGCGCCAGCTGACAGCTACACACTTTGGAATTTACAAAGTCTCCGTCAAATAAGTTGCAAACTGACCCTATGCAGGCTGTATGTCGGGTAAGGAATCGCGGTTACATGTGTAGTAAAGCGTTTTAGAACAGTAAAGTAAGAACCAGGCGTCACACAATGCGAATTGCGTAACGAGTGGGTCGTTCAATGCACCAACCCATTACAAAAGCCTCAGGCATAATTCTTCATCCTCGTCAGCCCCAGCATCAACAAAGTGCACATAATGCATTACTACAAGTGTGTAGCGGGTATCGTGCTTTTCCGAAGAATGACGAATAATGGCACAGTTGACGCTTCCCCACTACACAAAAATTATGATGATTTATGGCGTAGTGGGTACCATGCAGGTGTGTCTGTAGTAGTTTCCCCAAGAGTGTTTAAAGAGGGCTCTTAGAAAGGTCGCACTTCCAGCTTTCACTGTGACTGTGCTGCGCGTCGCGCGCAGGCCTGGCGTTTTTTTTATCTGTCTCTCTCTCTCTCTTTCTAATGCCTTATTTCCACACCCTAGTGCAGGGTACCATACCGGATCCGAGCATCTGGTTCACCTCTCTGCCTTGCTCCTTTCACTCTTTCTCTCTCTCTCTTAAAGAGCTCCACTTTTAAGATTGTGAATGGTATACACGCCACAATAGACAAGCGTGGGCAAGTGGTCTCTAAATCTATTCAAGTCATCTTATTTATTTTAAATACATTTGTTAAGCAAAACGCTGTTAAAGCACTTTTTATTGCGAGAAAGCAAAAGACAACCATGTGCTCGGCAATTGAATAATTACCGATGACCTTTTTCCTCACTATCTCATCGTTAGCAATGCAAACATGACGTATCGCTTGCGAAGCTGTCAGCTGCATGCATCCTTTCGGGATAGATTCAAGTTGGATTTCACGTTATCTGACTCGATCTACAGTAGATTTCGCTTCCGGTGAATAGCTGCATCTTCGTCCCAAAGGTATCGTCAGGCCAGAAGAGAAGTCGAGATGTGTGATTTCCGATAGTTTCGCCCTCAGGACTTCGATACCTCAGTACGCGTTTTCATTTCTCTTGTGTTTTCTGTTTTCTTCTGTTTTTACCTCACCCGAGATTGTGTTTGCTGGAGTGGATCGAATAAAGGAATTTATCTTTAAGGAGACATAAAATAAACAATCATTCTTCGCTTGAAGGAAAGCACCAAACTCCCCCCAATTGAATTACTCACCTTTTACACAGGCGCAAAGGGACACAACGTCATGTAATTCTGCCCTCGATGATTTGTCCTTTCGCTGCACGTTGTCAATAGCAGATAGATGTCACTTTTGTACATTTAGGAAAGAAGTGGAAATTTTAAGGGATTGTTTTCCTTTCTTAGACACAATACTAATGAGAACTAGCAGAGAATAATGTCTAGGAAAGTATAGGTGAAGTTATTAGTAGTGAATGTTATGTAAATGTGAAAAAAGAAGAGGGAAGATATTGAATTATTGGTCCCGATACAACAATCTCCGTGATCTGAAGGTAGGCAACTGCGCATGTGTTGCATGCGATGAACAAAGAACCCTTGAATGTGTTTGCGTGTGTTTTATTTTGTTACCTTACTTTTTTCGAAACCCTATTGGCCGATTTCGGCCGAGCTCGGCTGATCAATGGAGGCTACCTACCACCCTCTATAGCCTTTACATGATGTGTATACACCCGATTCATGATGTGTATACACCCGTGTTTAGAGCAGGTATACATAATCTTTAACCCTAGCTATGACCGGTCGAATCGGCAAGGCCAGGGATGCATTTACAAAATATTGAGTTGAATTTACCCCATAAAACCACGTCGTCAGAGAACGCATGACTATGCGTTTTACCGTAGACACGTTTCAGTATGTCGTTAAGTGTTTTCGCTTAGCCAATAAAAATATTTCTTTCGTTGAATCTTCCCGTACCAAACTTCGAGAAATTACGCAAATCAGGGTATTGGTGCGAAAGTTCGTGTCACTAACTTTATCGAAAACAACGCCAGTGGCACCACTTGGCCATCTCCTGTCCCTTAAACTGTATAAAAAGGCGACCTTTTACTCATTCACAAAGCACAGTTCATTAAGTGCTCGAAAGGCAGCCAAGAGCTCGTTGTGTACTTGTAGTTTTGTTTCCTAAACAGCAAAACCCAGAAAATTGCTCGTCCTGTATCCTATTTGCATAATTTTCATACACTCTACTAGACTCTACGTAATCATGCCAGAAACAAACTTGCTAATTTACACTTCCGTTGCTCCCCAATATCAAACAGAACAGAGCAATACAAGTGATGGTGGCAACTTTCCACCATCACTTGTATTGGTCTGTTCTGTTTGCACCAGAAAGTAAATCAATATTGAACAGATGCACACATCACATTGTTGTACAGTAGGAGCACACTGTTCAGATACTCGAACGCACTCATGGGGATCAAGAGGAACAGATGATTTCGGAAAGTTCTCTTAAAGTAGGTGTATGAATAAGTAATCAGTGTAATCTATTAGCATTGACTCTTTGGCTGCCTGTAGCGCCCCGCATCACTAAAGGTGTTCCCTCGGGTGTATCTATAGATGTGCTACACTGTGCGAGAATAATCGAAGCAAAGGTAGCAGGGACTCCTCCACACAAAGGTATCTAGTGAGTAGCAGAATAAAGAACAACTCTTCCTGTTGCCCAGGATGTATCGGAGTACGCGTGGGACACGCAGCATCTGTCGGTTATCGATAGGCACCTTCATGGCTCTAACGTTAGTCCACGCACACCACGGCCCGAGCAAATCGAGACAAATCACAAAAGGTAGATATAGGATAATGTCATTAGTTTCTCATGTAATTCTACTCTCTAAGAAAAAAACTGGCAAGGTCCCTGATGCATTCGCCAAAGACCACAGGAAGGCGAAATTCATCTTCTTTTTGTTTTCAGTTGATGTATTCATCCTCCCCCACCGCTGAAAGCTTTCTACACATAACGTGGTTTTGCACTGCCTCCAGTGTCGGAGGCATTGCAAGCTTACTGCACGTGACCACATTTTGCACTGCCTCCGCGATCGGCCTACCTTCGGCCAAGTGACGATGTGATGAGATGACGTCATCGTGTGACGTCACGTTATGTGCCGTCGCAGTGACGTCATGCTTATATCACAAATTTTGGTAATCTGTGACGTCGTGATCAGACTATACGGCACCGTCATCCCGTGATGATGTTTTTTTTTTCGCATCCCTCGTGTTGACGCCGTGGCACGACGGTAAGCGGTAAATTTTCGTCCTTTGACGTGGAATATAAAAGCTTCGCTTAAAAAAAAAAAGTCATTGGACTCTTTTTACAACACATATAACACTCTCATATATAACTCCTGAGGCACGCTTACACTCTCTTGGACAGTCCTGGGCGCATGATTCTCCAGGAGAGAGTTAACGTGCATCTTTAAATAGAGTCATGTATGTGTGAGAGATATATATAAGCGACGAAAAAAGAGTCAAAGGACTCCCTTTTGTTTCTTGGAGTGTAGAAGATTCCGTCTGTAGTCGCAGAAAACTTTCGAAGTATTCCGCAGAAGGACTTGTTCTTGGGCTAGTTGGTGTTTGCTTATAATCATGATGTAGCACGAAAAGACAATACGGACACAGAGCGCCTGTGGTTTGTGGTTCTCTGTGTCCGTATTGTCTTTTCGCGCTACATCATGATTATAAACTTTCGAAGTATTTCCGGCACTTCTCCTTCATAGGCAGAGGCGCGCAAACCTGCACCAACAGATGCGCACTCCAGAATGACGTCATCAGCCCGGGTGGGCGGGGACCCCGCCTTCGGAGAATATTGTCCAGTGCACGACTGGGACTATTTATTTAGTCGCGGAGGGGGACCAGCCACCACGCTTCGGTTGTCTGGGCGAGGCCTGTCCGGTAGTTTTTAAGTTGTATTGGAGCGGAGAGTCCTTGTTGTTGTATCTGACTGCCGAGGCGGCCTGTCGAGTTAAGTTTCCTCGATGTTCATCGCTAACATCGTGGATGAACGGCGTAGTAATGGCACAAAATAAACAAACAAAAAAAAGCCGGGAACCACCGGCACTGTAAGCAGACAGCCCTGTGTGGTAGTATATGGAATAGCGGTGTATTTCGTCGGTGCAAGTTTTCATTGCAATAACGATTACAAACGACAAAGACAAGTGAGTACATACACAGTCATACGGTTATTGGTATCTATCTATCTATCTATCTATCTATCTATCTATCTATCTATCTATCTATCTATCTATCTATCTATCTATCTATCTATCTATCTATCTATCTATCTATCTATCTATCTATCTATCTATCTACCTATCTATCTATCTATCTATCTATCTATCTATCTATCTATCTATCTATCTATCTATCTATCTATCTATCTATCTATCTATCTATCTATCTATCTATCTATCTATCTATCTATCTATCTATCTATCTATCTATCTATCTATCTATCTATCTATCTATCTATCTATCTATCTATCTATCTATCTATCTATCTATCTATCTATCTATCTATCTATCTATCTATCTATCTATCTATCTATCTATCTATCTATCTATCTATCTATCTATCTATCTATCTATCTATCTATCTATCTATCTATCTATCTATCTATCTATCTATCTAAACGGGCAGCTTACTTGACGCACTTCTGCTTTTCTATGTGCACCTACAAACTTTCCCTTTTTTTTCGCCCTTCGAACAACCCTGCGAGGATAACTTATGAAACAGAAAAAAAAATATTAACTGACATTGAAAGTTGTAATGGCAGAACTAACCCGAGAAATATGAAGCGTGAGCTCGAAAAACACGTTAGGTCCGTGGTGAAAAAAAAAGAAAAAAATTGCCAGGTTTCTTTCTTGTAGTGTCCAGCGGATCACGGCCCATACATCAACAAGCATCGGGCTGGTTTTTCCGGAGTAGAGGGATCCCCGCTCGTATTACCGGCAAGACCTTCTGGCTCTTTCATCTCTGACGTCAGTGACTCCTTCCGCGTTGGTTTGCGTGGGCATGCGAGGCGCTGACATTATATATGTTGACGGCACTACAACCGCCGTCTATGCGGTGCCGTGTTTCTCGCCTATGCGCACCGTCTTGCGGAAACAAACACGGAGAAGCAGGAACTATAGCGTTCTGTCTTTTGTCTTCGCCTTGATCGGTGTTGATGGCGGAAGAGCACGCGAATGGCATGGAGTCAGAGCCAGACACTCGATAAGGGCTCACAATCGGAAACGCAATCAGTAATGCGATATACGCGAGTGCGAATGCCGTAAGTGTGAGCTCATCAGATGCTAGACAAGGCGGGAGTTCGGTTGTCAGAAGGAACTTGCTTTTCGGTTCAACCACCCAGCGGGTATCTGCTGTCTCGGTTTTTCTATAGTCCTGGCTTACGTGGATTTCCCTTGACGATCCTGCATGCGCTGTTTTCTTTATTTTTATTTAGTACCTGCAATTCCACTTTCGAAGGATAGCCATGTTTGCGGAATGTATGTTGCTTCTAAGTTGGGCGCGAAGGACGGACTATGTGACAGTAGGCCATTCGTACTGATTAGTGAAGGGAGAACGCGGACATACAAGAAGGACCTAAACCCGAGGTGCTTTTCTGGTTGGGACATTGTATCGTTTTGTGTCACCTTTTTAAATACGGCCGAGGGAATAGCCCCTGTATAACGGCCAGGAGAACAGCGGCCCGCCACAGCGTGTCAGTACACAGAAGCAACGAATTCCGGTGATAGTGGCCTTATAAAACTGGCGTTTGTTCTCTTAAATGCGGCAGGCGCTATCACGCTCGTTGAATGCCGTGCATATATGGCGTGTCGGCACCTTATTACCTGAATACGTGCAAACGTTGCAAGAGAATAAAGTCCTCCGCAGAAGCTCAGTCGTTGCGGTGCTCAGCTGCGAACCCGAAAGACGTGGGTTCGACCCGCGTCTGATGTCTTGTTCACGAGGCTTCCACGTGAAAGCTGAAAAGATAAAAAAAAATTAGACAACACCGTGCAGGTTAACGTTCTGTTTTTCCTTCCTTATTATGTGATTACATCCCGACTGGACGAGATTTTGTCCAATAATTTCATTGGAACGCATACACTGCCGAAATAACTACTTATTCAGCAACGACGCTTTGCTTAAGACATGTGGACACACTCATAATGGTGTTCCTTTAGGCAAAATGTTTCAATTGCTTCTGAACGCGATCTTACCAAATCGCTGCCTCAGGGAACCTGTACCTTTCACTGCGTGCTGCTCTGCATGAGTAATCTCATGCACAGAGCAAAAGGAAAACATAAAAGGGCACTAGTAATGAGAAGAGAGGCATGTAGATTAATAGCAATTGACCTCGTGATATTGGACTATAGCTTCCGAATGTTAGGCGCGCCCCACATACATTATGCATCCATAGAGTTTTAATGCAAAGAGAGTACCACCGTGTATTCACACAGTATTATCCGGCTTACCGGAAATGCGTTTTGAAATAATACATTCATGCATGATTAGCTAGCGCTTTTACGTCTGTTTTAACGCGAGAGCGTTAAAGAGCTCGTTTTGCGGAAGTTCCGGTGTCGGCGTCAGCGTCATTTCCTGTGCGGGAAACATCTCCGTGAGCGGGAAGTTCGGGATATATGCAAATAAATGAAATAATAAAATATCCCTGGTCCAAGTGCGAATCTAACACAGGCCTTGTGCGTCGCAAGCAACTGCTCTACCACGGAGCCACTCCAATGCTTGAGGCGGCTTTGTCAAAGAAAGCTATGAGAATTTTATGCATATTCTAATTGGGTGAGTCTTTCAGCGCGCGTAATATTACGTGGCAGAATCATAGAATCGCACCACGCGTCAACCCATGTAAAATTGCGCAATGAGTGGATGGTGTAAAGCTGCGCACGCGCACGCGCAGTTCAGGTGCGCTTGGCACCTTACGGACGCATGGCGGGTACTTTGCCAATTTTCAAAAAAGGAATAATTATGTGTCAGTGGGCGCTTCGCAAGTCTACTTGCAGTGCTTGTAGGCATTCTAGGGTAGTTTGAAACGAGCCAATGTTAAAGCGCAAAAATGTTCCATTCCTTGTGGCATGGTTGAAGGCGATGCACGCGTTACTTAACAAGTTCTCGCGTAACATTGCAGTAATGGAAAACATATCTTAGTTTTAAGTGAAAAGTACAGCTGGAAAACCAACGGATGGAAACCCATTGTGATATGCAGGCGTCTGAGCAGTTGCAGAATACGAATAAATCCGAGTATTTCTTAAACGATTCGTAAAAACTAATAGCATAACTTATGTTCATGCACTTCATACGAAAAAAAAGCAATAATTGCAAAATTCAAGTGGTTAGGCGTAAGCAGGCGCGCTCTGCGTGACCTGCTCGCCGTCGTTTACTTTTGTTAGCCGCTAACAAAAGTAAACGACGGCGAGCAGGTCACGTCAAAGGAGCTTGCTTGACTAAACTGCCTGCTTCCAGAGTGAGCAGTGGTCAACGTCTCATGGGCCATGAGACGTTAAAGTTGACTTCCACTGCTCACTCTCGGAGTAAGGACAGTTTAGTCAAAGGAAGCGCAAGCTTTCAATGTTACAGAGCAGTTCGCTGTTATGTAGTCACCTCAAGAAACCACGTCCACGAACGTGGGTGTAGGTAGCGAAGAGGCATAAAGCCCTGCAGACGTGTTTGTGTGGACGCACACACTTGTGTCTCTATAGCACGCTGTGCGCCCTGCACTGTGTCGTCTAGCAATTACCACAGTGCGGGCAACGCTCAACGCTGTATCGAAAGGCATGAACACGTGCGAGCTCAGCACCCTGCTTGGAGTCTGAACAGCCCACATGTTATTCGGGAGCCGGTGTTTCGGGACGGTCACTTTCGGTGACGGTGACGCTTCGCGTAACGCAAAACCTCGCGCGTCTAACGATTCAAGCGACTATGCGTGCCCGCCTCTCCTCCAGCAGCCACTCAGGAGCACATTGAAAGGGACATTGCGGCAACATGTTGAAAAGTGATCGTCTCAGAATACGGCCCCAGGTATTTGTCTGATGAAATGCCCACGTGGGACTACTTTTATTACGCTCCATTACCCATATAGTCAGCTCGTATTTCTAGGTCTTCGGCTTTTATATGCCACGGAAAATTGAACGGTAACGCGCTCCTTTTTTTTTCTTTTCTTTCCAATGCTATTTTCCGCCAGTATTTTGCTGGCGGGGGAAAATGACGAAACACCGCTTTTATCACAAGCAGCTTGCCGCTTATCCAGATGGATTTGTGGCAGTTTCCTTGAAATGTGTTTTATTTTATTTATTTATTTCTTTGCCTGCTTGCTTTTAACTCCCACGTGCCGTACTTTTATACGCTTCACGTTACCAGCGTGGAGATTTCGCTGAAACCGAACAAGACATTGGCCGCGTATCTGCGTGCTTCGCTGCAAATGTCGTCGAAAGACGATGGCTTTCTGCCGGCCTTCGGGAAACATGAGCTTGTGCAGAACCCATGGCCACTGCCAGGTGGCAGCACCATATCGTCGGCAGAGGGCTTTTTCGTGAATAGCGTCGCATTTTCAGCGCAGCCTAAGAAACACTAGGGTCTTTAGAATTACGTATCGATGTATTTTCTAGTAAAGGAACACACCACCTAATACGTATTGATGTTGCGGCTCAGATATGCGTAATATTTGCTTTTTAATTGACAATGTTCACAAATATGGACGCAGCTACCAGTTCAAGATGGCTGGATGTTAAACTTTGGCCGGGTGGCTGAATCGTGTGACAGACAGACAAACTGAAAGACGGAGAGGCAGACTAAAATTTCTGTGTTGAAGTATCCCAAGAAAGGTTATCGTCTTTAAAAGGAATCTGACGTACGGGGCTTTCTCAGCCCTGCTCTACAGCTGTATATATTTTATCGCCCCCCAACCACGCCCCAACTTTTCCCTCATTTCTTTCACTTATCGCATTTGTTCAGTTCTAACACATCTGCGATTTCAGTGTGCGCCGAAATTCTTATGGGTGTTAGCATA
The DNA here is from genome assembly GCA_030522465.1 of Rhipicephalus appendiculatus. Lineage (NCBI taxonomy): Eukaryota > Metazoa > Arthropoda > Arachnida > Ixodida > Ixodidae > Rhipicephalus > Rhipicephalus appendiculatus. The sequence goes on along the minus strand of JALIZH010020871.1, from coordinate 21,025 downwards.
GAAAATATTGTTATCTCCAACCATAAAGTTCTCTGTATATTTCTATGAAATTTCGAGATGTATATGATGTACACACGGCCGTTTTCTCTTCGTCGAATTAATTCACATACTTGACCGTCCCAAGGAAGCAATACCGGATTAGAAAAGACACCGTAATATAGATTAATTTTAATGCGATAGCAATAAACAGCTCGTTTCGCAGGTATTCCGGCGTCGGCGTCAGCGTCGGCATCAGCGTCGGCATCAGCGTTGGTGTCGGTGTCGCGTTCACTGTCGGGGTCTGCATCGACGTCGTTGGCTGTGAGCGCAAAAATCAGCGTTGTCCATGACCGAAAAAATCGCGAAAGATGCATATAGAAAAAGAAAGATCTTCTATTTGATTGAGAAGTGTATGCAGGCCTTCTGCGTGGCAAGCAGGTGTTCCTGCGGGAAAAAAGTCACAATTTCACCGCAAAGGTGAAGCAATGAATGCGATAGCCACAAATTGTCACGTTATATGAAGTCAGGCTGTCAGCTAACTCTTTTGGATCCGATCTCACGCAACTCTACAAAACGCTGGTTTAAGGGAATACGGCCGCTCCCCGGGGACTCTCGGCACATTCTCTTCGCGTTGAGAGCGCAGCACGTAGAAGGGTATGCGAGCCGCCCGCTGACGGCTCCCGACATAGCGAGATAACGCACGCGCTAGCGACGACCGCGCTCGTAAAATCAAAGGTCACAGTGACTGCTCGAAGGACCCCAGATGGCCAAAATTTTTGAAGCCGTCCGCTATGGTGTTCGTCATAATCATATCGTGGCTTTGGGACATAGAACCCTAACCATTATTCGGCTATTAAGATTTCTCTGGGGTGTTTTGTGTGAAGCATACGTTGCAGAAATTCCGTGGAATCTGTAGTATTTTGCGTGAAACTTTGATGCGTTGTAATTGGTCAGTTCTGTGGAACATATTTGTGGAACACATGGCAAACAATTGTGTGGAAGATGTCGGGAAACTACTCTGACGGGAACGTGTTCTGTGAAATGTAATGTGAAAATAAGATTCTATGGGGCACATATAAAACATACATGTCCAAAATGGTGTCCAGTTTCATTTTCCCACTCAGTTCTGCCACGCAGGTCATTTTTTAGTGAACCTTACTTTCGCCTTAATCGTGCGCATTGCAACTTAATGTATTCAGCGTATAATATCAAAGCAAAATATAGGTTTATGTGAACCAAACGTGCCCTCAGAATCTTCACGACACTTTGATTCATATTCCTTTATATTTTTTTTTAGTTCATACAGCTTCTACAAATTGCATTAAGGTCTTTTCGTAAAAAAAGAAAACGGTGACAAATGTGCAGCTGTGTGGGCGACTCAGAAAAATAGAGCCACTGAATGGACTACTGCTTCCGACTTCGCAACTTAAGCCTTAGAACAAGCTTTCACATCGCGGGGCTAAATGATCCGGCTAGTGAAGCTCTAAAAGTGAGTAAGCTTTACTTTTCTCGTCAGCTCGTGAAGGTCGTGGTTTTCTTTTTACCCCGATTGAATCTGTAGTTATAGGTATGACGGTGATCTATCATTGATTCTTTATTATAGTTTTCTCTTTCATCGCAGTTACTGCTGATGCTCTAGGAATTGCATAAAATATATGTCTAACTGTTAAACACGACTTTTTCTAAACCCAGGAGGTCCCCGCGACAGTTGCTGCCTGGGGACTTCCGAATGTGTTCACCTTGTTTTTTTTATTTCGTCAACGCAAATGCCGTTTGATTGATACGATGTAAGGTTGTCTTCCAAGTTGCACGCAACGTCTACTTTTGTTGGAGCCCGTCGATGTTGGTGGGGTATTTTATAGATCGTCAGTTTGACCAAATACAGCTTCCATTCTCTGAAGAGAACTACATAAGTGAAAGTCATGTAAGCTACTAACTTCGTCATTGAAGGCGAACTGCTTTCTTCTTCTTAGGTAAAGTTGTATTACGCTGGTGGGTGCGTATAATTTCCGTACAATAACCACAGCGTACGTATCTATATATATATATATATATATATATATATATATATATATATATATATATATATATATATATATATATAAAGGGCGCACCTAATGTTGCATCACAGAACGCATGTCTATAAGCAGTGGCGTAAATCCATAAAGACCACAAGGGGGGGACACACATCTTGCAATGGCGGCCATTTTGTTTTTATATACATGCTTTATTTTTAATCATACAAAATTAAAATTATGCGCTGTGTACGTTCCCTTTTTCTGTGTGCTGTGGTTTTGCTGTTTTTCTAATCATGTACAACCAACAAGCCCAGCTCTCCGCACTTTTAAAATCATGCATTCACATATAATAATAATAATAATAATAATAATAATAATAATAATAATAATAATAATAATAATAATAATAATAATAATAATAATAATAATGAAACAAGCATCAGCATCGGCTCCTGGTCAGAAAAAATAGCACTAAGTATCCAATAGTAAGCGACGTCACAAGGTGAAGTTAGTTTCTAATAGCAACTCATAGGCAGGCGCTAGCATTTTTGCACCTAATGTTGCATCACAGAACGCATGTCCATAAGTGTCTTCTACGAAAAGCTCTTGTATTAGGGCACCAATCGCCAGTACGATCTGCTTGCTTTTCACTACATGAGGACAGGCAGTATAATGCCTTCCCGCGAATGACGATGAATGCACACCAGAGTAAAACTACCACATCTCTTAAGGTAATAAATGTGCTCGGAAAGCGTAAATAAATAACGAGGTTGGAAGTTTCTTACAGCGGAATAAAAAAAAGGGGGGAATTGCCAAGGTCTAGCGGCCTTGCCGCAACGCTGAAGACAAAGTGATCTGAGTGGCAGTACCGCGAAACTGTACTTCTCACGGCCGCATAGAAAATGAAAAAAGTACGATAATCTCATGCGCACTGTCAGAAGGCTAGTTTGATTTAGCGCTGTTTTCAAGCGCTTAGAAACCAATGGGCAGCCACTGAATAAAGCACGCTATAAGTAGAAAACATACTCACAGGTGATATCTATACAGATGGCAGTGGTTATCGTAGTTATGCTGTATTAGAAGGAATGGCAATACAAAAAAAACGCAATTGTCAAATCCTCCTGGGCTATAATTAATGGGCTGTGCACGCCAGCGGTGCTGATGTCACGATTCGTTTACGAGGCCAGCGACGTCTGTGGCGGTTGCGGGAAATGCTGACAGCATGCCGTCACGTTATTGCGGGCTTCTTGCGCAAATGGGTGATATACTTAGTCTATACAGAGGCGCCCGCGTGGGCCAGTATTACGCGATGTGAAAAGACAGATGACCGGTACGCATAGCGAGTGCTTCAGTTAGGGAATGACTTTGCAGTTATTCCCGATGTCCGGGGCGCTGTTACTCTAGCGCATCGTTTTTCCTCACTAACTATTACCGGTTTCTATAACTAACAGGATGTTCCGCTGTGAGCTGGTTTAAGAATGGGGGCAGGTGGGGGGGGGGGGGGGGGGGGTTAGAGACTTGGGCGGTCGAGTTTAATTAATTTTGACTGTGCTGACGTAACGTGACGTGAACTCGTGCGCACACATATCGTATTTCCACAGAGAGGGAGACAGAGAGGGAGAGTGGTGCATAGCGGGTGCGCCATTGCGCAATGGAGAGCTGAGTAACCTCATTGAAGCGAAGTGCAGGGCCGACTTCACGTTGATGAAGGCAAGGACGTCCAAAGAAGTCTAGCTACTGTACTAAATATCTGTATGGAAAGATCATTTTCTTTGGCTAGTGCGACGGGCTTCGTATGGGTGATGTAAAGTCGCGCTCAGTATGAGTTGCAACACGCTGTCTCTACTCAAAATGGCGCCAACCCTCCAAACTGGCACCTATCTAGAAAAAAAATGGTGGATAAACCTCTCTCTATTCGCGGTACTTCCTGAACCAATTTACGTTTGTCGGAGTCATTGTTCAGGCTTGGGGTCACTTTAACCAGAGCCAGCGTGTTGCGACTCATATTGAGCGTGAGCGTACGTACCAGCTGACGTCAAGTGCACACACGTGTGAGCACGCGCTCACGCAATAACGAACAGAGTTGCCAGATGCCAGCGAGCTAACAGGGAAATAATCATCACAAAACAATCCCTAAAAAAGCGGCTCGACGTGCGCGAAGCCCAAGCGAAGCGGAAAATTAAGGAATATTCCCGTGCTGAAAATATTTTTAATTATAAAAAAGTCGGCAAAATACGAAGGGAAGTTGGAAGAATCTGTTCATATTAATTTGTAGAGCGAAAATATGCGCCACTATTGAGCGAAAGCACATATTGAACTTTTAAAATGCAATCCATTCGGTTGAATGCATGTTTGCTAGTGCAAGACTAATGTTTCTCGTTAATTCCCCCAACATATTTTTTACTCAACTACTCGCAATCATCGACAAACGCGCTATTAGTGAACGGCAAACGCGCTATTGGGGAACGTGATGATCACTAAAATAACTATATTGTGGTTGATTTATTACAGATCCTGAGCTTGTGTGAGAGGCTACGTGTACGCCGCAAAATGATGTAGCCAGTGCAATGTTAGACACCTAATACACAAAGCACTCCTTTAGAGGGGCCCTGCAGCACTTTTCCCAGTAGCTAAAAAAAGCTTCACTAAAAGAGCCTCATGAATCAACCGCCGCAAGAATTTTTAGAATCCGTCCAGTACGAATGGAGTTAGAAAGATTTGTCGCACGCTGTAATTGTTTTATCTCTTCTCTCATCCCGACGAAAGCTCTGGAAGCTAAGCAAGGAGGGCTGGCTCAGGAGAAGAAGGTGCGTCACGCGCGCCTCGTGATCTTGAGCATTTTTCTTTTTTTTTTCCCTTCAAACGGTGCGGCTTGTCAGTGCAATCGCGCGCGCGCGCGCGTGCGGACACGTGGCGGCCTCCCGCGGCGGCTGCAGTAACTCCCGTGCGGGCCATGCTCAAATCAGCCAATGGCGTGGAACTTGAGTCTATGACGCAAGTGACTTTTGAGTATATAGCATCATTTGTCGAGAGAAGAGAAAGCGATTTTCTAGCTGACTGAGAATTTATTGTAAATTCCAGGCCGCGTGCAATGCTATAATATTTGTCTCATGTGTTCTTGGGAGCCTCGACTACCGATCGGCAGCGTTTTCTTACCATGCTCAAAAAGTGTCGCTGGGCCCTTTCAATTAATGTAACCTGCTGAGCAGTCTGTGGCGCTCAATGCATTCATTGGCTTGTAGAAACATTTATTGAGCGTACCGCAGTTTGATGACCCGGGCTCAGTTCTCCCACGACAAGATATCCAGGCCTTACATATTTGTCGCTTCCTGGAACTGCTGGATGGCACATATTTGATTGGAGAGCTCTGAGCTGTGCACGCTCCACCTCACCGGGAGAACATTATGATTAATGCCTTTGGTGTTTGACTCACATTCATGTAGTTAGGAACTCTTAAACGAACACTTTCCCCTAGGGCGCTGAAACGACTGAAACACCTGTGCGCTTGTTAGCGCACTTCAAAGACGGATACCTTGCAAAAGAAAGTCTTGAGATTCCTGCTAAGCAAGTATCACTTCTCTGCTTCCTCACTTCAGTTTCGCAGTTACAACGTGTGTGTCTGAAAGCGAAGAACAAGGCATCTCAAATTTATTCAAGCACACCTTCTTTTTGTTTTACCGTCATTAGCAAAGAACCCCTGAAAAAGTGGAACGGACGGCACATATGCGCAGACTAATCGTAAAGATCGTTTCCCGCAAACAAATAACCAACTAAGAACATGATTCCTATATCTTCGCCTTTGAGCTCATAGCATATTTTGAGTGTGGCTAACAGAGTTATCACTGCCCAGCCTCTCGAACCACTGCACTGTTGTGCCTCTATCCTCTCTGAGAAAAAAGAACTTTCACGTTGCTTACTTCACGCTTCGAAGAGTGCATAATTGGTGAGGCCGGGTATGGAAAAAAATAGGGGCGGGTGGCGGGGGGGGAGCTGGACGGTGGCTTGCAATTCCATGAACATCGTGTTCTTATTTTTTCGTATATATGTGTGTGGCCCACATATTAAGCAAAAGAATACACGGAGCCCACGGTTGATGGGAGATCGATGCAGACTAAATAAACGAAGTACGAAGGAAACAGCGGCGAATCTCTTTGCCTCGAGGACTCTTGGGAAGCAGCTACGTGGTCCAGCTGAGAAAGTAAACACCCCACCCCTCTCTTTTATACGCCAGTCACTTATCGCGCGTGGGCATGAGGCGAGGCTACAAGGAGGAGGGGGGGGGGGGTGTATGTTGCATGGCAGATGGAAGTAAACAAGCCGCTACTTCCACAAACACAACTTTATACTCTTTCGTGTCGCCCAAGAGCATTGCTGCATGGTGGTTAGTCTCTCGAAGCTTGTACTGCATGATTCGCTCAACGTCCCCCCTTCATGGACTTGGTTCTATCAAGGCGAAAGTCTTCAATGTAGCCCTGATATCTCTGCATAGTCATGATAGAGACCCACAATTGTGTCGCTGCTTTCATTTCGGAAACTTGAAGGTACTGCTATATTTCGCTCGGTATTCCGGCAATTCCTGCTCAGCCAAACATTATATTATACACAGTAACGACGAACCTTTAATAACAATGCGCGTATTGCTTATATTCCCCGACAAACGCTACTTCCGGTTTGAGCGGAAACCAGCTAGCGCGACTGCTTCCACGATCGAGTGCGAGCTGATAGTTCGAATTCACTGACTGAAGGGGCGTTCGAGATTACGCGGATTCAGATTAAAATATCGCTGTGCTTCGGTGTTACGAATAAGCCCACGTAAGTTTAGACGTACTGCGCTGTCAGTGTTTATTGTTTTATTACGCCGAACAGAAGTCTCCCACCAGCACTACATGGGAGGTCAAGATACTGTGCCTATATATATCCGATGCCTGGTTTTCGGCTGTGTAGCACGGGCGGGCGGGGTTTGTGGTCTTTTACTTTGAGATGTTATTGTGTGTGTGTGTGTGTGTGTGTGCATGTTTGTGCGCTTGTCCCAATAACTACGGTCTTCCATGCTGATTAAGTTGGAATTACCATGAACTACTATACCGACCAGTGAAAGGTCGCCATTTTTTTTTTCGATTCGTCCGGACGGTTCAACTGTTAGTCCCCCCTGGAGCATTCTACGAGGACCAACAGTTAAACCAAGTGGAGTAAATGCTAGGGGGTAACAGTTGAACCGCTGCAGTTACTCCCGCAGTTGGTCCAAAAATGGTTCAAAATCTGTGGCAGCCCAGTTAGTCCCCTGAAGGACCAATGTCATACCCCCCTTTTGGTCCTTTTCGGCTTAGAGTGTACGCCCATGGCAAAGCCGAACCTGTGCCTTGTGCGCCACGAAAGTGCTGTTGACTTTCTTGAGGGCTACGAGCCTTCTTACCTTTTTAAGCAGTCAGACAAACAGACAAGGAACTTTTATTTGATCCTGAGAAGAAGAAGAGTGCCCCCGTCAGGAGGTACCTTGAGCGGGTCGCACCCGCGATGGAGCCGGTAGGTTGAGTGTCCACGACTATATATGCGGACTCTCCGGGCAGCCCTGAGGTGCGCTTCCTTGGCGGAGCTGGTGAGGAGTCGGAGCCAGTCTTCCTCGGTGCAGGGAGACCCTGAGCCGCCGTTCAAGTCGTGACACTGCCACAGCATGTGCTCATATGTGCATCCTGGGATGTCCACAGCGCGAACAGCCCGGGTCGATGCTTTCTATGAATTTTGAATAAATAAATGGAAACGGGCACGTCGCCATCTATAGCATCCGCACGTTGATTGCCTGAGATCTGTTTAAGTGTAGGTGTGGAAGCGCAAACTTCCGACACCCCAGTTGATAGTTCTTACAGACCTAGTTGAAAGTGAGAAGAGGGCCCCTTTGCCCCAGCCCTCCCTCGGCCTCCGAGTGCTTACTTCCGGCACTACGGGTGAGCCCTCACGCCTTGGAGTGTGCAAGTTCGGTTTCGTTAGGGATGGTTTCATGAGCATGAATGCCCCACGTGACCGGGGAACAAGATTAGGTGCTACTTGCCTGTCCAAGATGCAGCAGAGAGAACGTGAGCGAATTCCTTGCATACAGAGCCTTTCATGAGTGATGTAGTGGCAGCTCGCGCGTACGAAAATAGTGGAACGGTTCGTAGTGGCCATGGCGATGTCCACTGGGCTTCGTGGGCGTCCATGTTTTTAAGCGTAAGTGATGTCAGCAGCTCCCCCCTCCCCCCCCCCCCCCCGTAGGGACGTAGCCGCTGAAACAAAGTGGTTGGATGTGGCATATTGTGCAACGTCAACGAAAAGGCGACGTTGTCCTCAATCGTAGCCGCAGTGCTAAGGAGGGCCCCGGCACTCTCTGCGTCTGCCGTAGTTGTAGGGGAGGTGCAGGTTTCAGGTATCTGGGATGCAAGATACGTTTCCTTAACTTTGACTGGGAGCGTGCACTCCCTCTGTCTGCTGATGTTAGAACGTATACCAATATGCGCTACTAACCCTTTGTCGGCTTCTGTGAAAGCCAGTCTTACCATTTGGCAACTTGTGCAACCTGTTGCACCTCGGCTAGTTCTCCAAAGGGGTTGTGGATACCTAGCTGCAATAGCCTTTCGGTACTGGTGCTCTGTCGTAGAACCAATACCATTGTTTATGCTCTTGCAAATTATTGATTCTAGTCTAGCTTCAATCATCGTGCTCCACTTGCTAGCTAGGCCGATGTAGTCCATCTGGCTTATGAGGAAGGTGTCAAAGAGTCGCCAAAGGTTCTCCTTGGATAGCTCCCCTTATTTGTTGGGCACCTTTTGATTAATTTTGTCATGGAATCGGCCTTGGTTCAGATGCGCTCCAAGGGGCAGGCGCTATTGCCATCCCCCCTTCCGGAACATGCCGGGGATTCCAACTGTGTGTACGACGAGGATAATGGATCTGTTCGCTGAGGGGATTCATATGTCAGGAGCAGTCCCCTCCTTTGCAGCAATTGTGGGTTCTCATTTCTCATCCGACTGGCAGAGTCCTGCCTTGTTGAGAAAATCCTGAGCGACCCCGGTCACATTTTGTAATTGCTCTTGGTAAAGTGTGTGTGCGCGCGCGCGCGCGCGTGTGTGTGTGTGTGTGTGTGTGTGTGTGTGTGTGTGTGTGTGTGTGTGTGTGTGTGTGTGTGTGTGTGTGTGTGTGTGTGCGTGTGCTTGTGCGTGCGTGCGTGAGCTGTTAAGTGTTTATCAGTTTATATACCATAACCATCACCCAGCGACTGGAGTAGCATGTCAGGTTAATAGCAAGGATAACATCTCTAGCTTTAATTAAAACATTTCCTCTCTCTCTTTCTCTTTATGCACGTCGAAGTAACGAGGAAGTTTATACGGTACTCCCAAGGAAAACAAGTATCATTAAGACAAACATGGTCAGCCGCCGCGTCTATGAGAAGCGCTGCGCCACGAAGCACCCTGTAAACGGTCCCCAATTATGGTCGTCTTCCTTCCGCCGACTGCGTCGCCGTGCCGGCGGACGTCCCAGATCTCATCTGACAACCGAATTACCCGCTGCCTGCGACTACATCATCATTTTTATTATTTTCGTTTCTTTTCTTATTCTAGTGAACTGCCGGCCATCCGTTTCATGATATCCTATAGTATTAGTGTATTATCTTAATGCTTTTCGCGTTAAAGAGAAAAAAAACACATGTTTCCGCTTTCCTCCGCCTCAGTAGACTCGAAGGCGAAAGCCATCTTCTTTTTTCTTCTAAGTCGATGTCTTGAACCTCCATCGGCCCCCTCCGAGAGTTTTCTGCAACTATCATGGTTTTACAATGCCTCCAGAATTGGAGGCATTATAAACTTCCTATACCTCACTTCGTTTTGCACTGCCTTCTAGATCGGCCCACGGTTGACTAAGCAATGTTTTCATGTGATGACGTCACCATGGCACGTCACGTTATACGACGTCACTGTGACGTCCTGATGACGTCACAAACTGTTGCGAAATGTGACGTCATATGATGGCGCCATCCCGTGATGATGGTTTCTTTAATCCCTGGTGTTGACGCCGCCGACGTGGGACACCGACGCGGGACGAGGGTCAGTTTTCCTTTTTGATGAGGTATGCAAGGTTTTCGCCTTAATAAATTCTTGGATTGCACTTGGCGAAGCTATGATTATGAGACACTGCCGTAGTGGTGGGCTTCCGCGCAATTTAGACCACCTGGCGTTATTCGCCGCGCACCTAAATTAAGGTACGCAGTACTTTTTAGATGTGAAGCATCTTATGGCGAAGCTTAATCCGGTGGTGGTGGTGGTGGTGGTGGTGGTGTGCCGCGTGCCCACCCTTACTGCGCATGCGCAAACAGTTAAAAAAAATAAAAATAAAAAACCTCCTCTCCCCCCTCTCTCTCCTCTAGGCATCCCTCCCCGCAGCAACCACACCCACACTGCGCATGCGCCTCCCTTCCTCTCTCCCCTCTTACACTCCCCCCCTCTCTCCATCCCTGCCCGCGGCGTCTAACTCCCCCCTGCGCATGCGCGTCCCCCCCTCTCTCTCCTCTCCTACGCTCCCCCCCCTCTCTCCTCTACGCATCCCTGCCCACGGCGTTCACACTCCCACTGCGCATGCGTGTCACCCCCCTCTCTCTCCTCTCCTACGCTCCTCCCTCTCTCGCCTCGCGACGCCGACGCAGGCAGCGTCTGCTAGCGAGTTTCTTGGTTGAAAAAACCGACTGCTCGCGCTGCACAACCGTTCACTGGCCATCCCGTATATATAGCAATGGATCTTGACCTCCAAGGTGGTGCCGGTGGGAGATTTCTCCTGTGCGTTGTTGAACAATAAAAACTCGCAGCGTGCGCGTTAACTAAAAGCGGAGTGCGGGTCTCTGTGTCCAGTCGGAGTCTTCTGTCTCTCATTGCCCATTAGCAGCGATTGGCATGTTCTAGTAGGAAAAACTGCTCCATCACTGCCTGCTTTGCGCCTCCCCAGTTTTCTCTCCTGCGCAACGCTGCGATGAGCGCCAGCGTCAACGCCGCCGCCAGTGTAAGCGTTAGCGCCCGCTGCTTCACATCTACACATGGTTCCCTTTAGCGGGAGATGGTGTAATTTTTTGCGTTTCAGTTCTCGTTTAATTTAAGCGCCTTTATGCAAACACGGCCGCCGTGACCGGCAATAGACATGGTAATAATCATATATGGGGTATTATGTGCCAAAACCAGGTGTGATTATGAGGCACGCGGCTCCAGAAATTTTGACCGTCTGGTGTTCTTTAACATGGACTGACATCGCACAGTACATCGTCCTCTAGCATTTCACCTCCATCGAAATGTGACCACCGCGGCCGGGATCTAACCGGCAGCCTTCGTTTCAGCAGCTGTGCACCGTAACCACTGCACCTACAACGGCGGCGGAATATGAAACCTGAGTTCTCCAACTTAGCAGAGCAGGATCTTAGCCCTAAGCTACTACGGCATGCACTATTCATGTCTACTAAAACAACATCGTCCCGAGTGTATTGTAAATCACATGCCATGATCTTCATGTCTTTTTCATGAATGCTTTCGCGAACATCCGTTCACAGTATCTTTCTTTAGTTTACTTGGAAGGTCTCAGCCTCGTGGTAGGTCTGTATTGTTATCATTGCAATAATCACCATCCATTTATTTGCTATGTTTAGAAATCTATGCGTAATTTATAAAATGACTACCATATAAACGACAAACAAATGCAAATTAAAGAAAAGAGTTGATGCGAATCCTTCAAAGGGTGCCCTAGGAAAAATAATTCGTCGCTGCCAAAGAGCGTGCGATAGACAAGTTTTCAACAACAGAAACATGCTATAGCTATAAGCGCTAATACAACTGCACATAACATAATTATAGAGGAACGTAATGGTCATTATGTAGAACCATATTGGTCATTGCAGTGAGTATCCTGAAGCTATGGCAGCCAACTTAGCACACGAGTGCTAGACGTAAAGTCGAGCAGAGTTTCTACTTGGATTTGGTTCAACATAGTGAAAGGAAACAGCCGCCATATCATGTGTGATTAGGAATTGCGTTAGCTGCCCATCAGTAGCTTTGTGTGAAAAAGAGCTGACATTTCTAGTTAATTATAGCGGGGAGATAGTGACACGAGAATATTCTGTGCGCAGGTGTGATGTTGTTGTGTCGTTTTTTTTTAACAGATGTTCAGTATAATTAGCTGTGCACATGAAAAAATTAACATTTTGTTGAAAACCAACACTGAGTTCGCTTATTGTGTGCCTCTTTTATTCCTGCTTTTTATCAGTGCTGTTTTGTTCAATGCGCTAAACAACAGAGTGGTAAACATGTCGCGGCCAGTTTTACCTTTTAGGAGGAGGATATTACCGCTTTCTGAAAAGTTTGGTTAGTTTGGAGTTCGAGACCATGTCACCCGAGAATCCCAAAAGCATGTTATTCGAGATGGATGAGCTTGAAGATTAAAACCGTTGTTTTTGTCTCGTTGCATTACTCCCGAAGTTAAATAACCTTAATGCTCTGGTAAGGCTGCGTGGAACGTGTTAGCGTGGATCAAAGCTTGTCCAACTTAAGTGGCGCGGCATCGTGGATACATGTAAGCCATGGTGTGGAGAGTAAGTCGCGTTTTGTTTGTTCGTGTATGCGTGGGCATGTGCGTGCCTGGGTGTGTAAGGAAGCGAAAGCAGATATTTAAAGCGTATGGTGTATAGGAGAATTTAGGAAAACGACACGTGTGAATACTAAACCTAAGTAAAAGTAGCATTCAGCGCATGAAAAGAACGCCCTACAGAGGTTGTATGTACAGGAATAAAGTTCAGACGGGCTGCCATAAATAGGCTGCCTCGAATAGCTGCCACAGATAGTTTACCCCAGACAGATTGCTCCATACAGACTGACCCAGACGCACTACATCAGATAGGCTGGATCTGATAGGCTGCCTCAGACAGCCTGTCCCAGATAGGCTGCCTCAGACAGACTACCTCAGATAGACTAGGTCATATAGGCTGCCTCATATAGGTTGCCCCAGAAAGACTGTCCCAGACAGATTACCTCAGATAGGCTGCCCTAGACAGATTGTCCCAGACAAACTGCCTTAGACAGCATGACTCAGACAGACTACCTGAGATAGGCCGGATGATATAGGCTGCCCTACAGGCTGTCTCAGACAGAGTGCCTCAGGCAGACTACGTCCGACAGACTGCCTCAGACAGGCTGTCTCAGACGGGTGGCTCGGATAGGCTGCCTCAGATAGGCTACCTCGGACAGATTGCCCCAGACAGATTGCCCCAGCCAGACTACCTCAGACAGACTACCATCGATAGGCTGGTACATATAGGCTGCCTCATACAGGCTACCCCAGACAGGCTGCCCCAGACAGATTGCCCTATACAGACTGCCCCAGACAAGTTACCTCGGGTAGGCTGCCTCAGACAGACTGCCCCAGACAGGCTGCCGTAGACAGGCCAGCTTTTATGAGGCAGTTCGTTTCTGCCCATACAACCCATATGGTGCATATTTAAGCCAAACATTTGAATACACACCTTTAGTCGTCCCATTCTTCCGTCGAAGTCCTTTTCATCCACACTCATCACGATCCTCTTTCCGGCACGTCAACAATATCAACATCCATCGAGCGTGGCTACGCAGGCGTTCGCTGTAGAGATGATAACGACGCAGTAGCTGTACATTGAAGGATAAATCCCTCGTGCAGTGAAAGAGGGAAAATCTGAGGTTTTACCACTAACATATCTCGCCTGCCTATGAAACGTAGCACATGCAAGTATTTGAGTAGTAATAAATAAAGAGAGCAGCACAGCAACACATCATTCACCGGGCCTGTCAAATACAGCCACTGTCGACGGCGTGCATACTCAATCATCCAAGGACGTCAAGGTTGCGCCTGCGTGACGTACTTTCTCGCGAATTTTACCTATACTTGCTTTTCCTGCGGCACGGTCATATCAGGTGGTTCTCGCCGTTTCTGGGAAAGGCAAGGTCCCGTTTTCTTTTCCTTTATTGCATTTCTGACGAAACCTCGGACAATGGTGCCTGTAAATAGGAACTCGGGGCCGGTACGGCCTGCCATGTCAACACGTTGCCACTTTAGTCAATCTGCGAATCGATAGGTGGAGTCATTTTTCATTGGCTTTTTTACCACCTAAAAATCCTATTGTGCTGACATCACACAGCTCCTTTTTTTCACACAAAAGTGTTTTTATCCGGGGCCCACGATGAGTTCACTGGCGTATTACCTTCACGGATATGACGTTGTAGAATGTACAGTAACAGATGACCAAGAACAAACTAGAAGAAAGAGTTCCGTCACCACAAATCAAACCCAGGACCCCCCGCTCCGGAGCGCGAGTTGCTGAACGACTCGACTACAAATCGTACGTTCTTCAGTATACTAACGACTAGGTAATTAGATACACCATTTATCACTGGCAGTACTCAGAGCTCGGTGGCACTTCAGCATGTTCTCGTTATCACTAGCGAGATGGCGCGAAGGTAGAGTCGCCCCATTCGTTGCGACGCGCTCACGCCTCCTAGCTGTACCATTTTTACTTTGCCCTACAGGGCGTGGTTTCCCGTGTACGCGCTCTTATTTCGTGATGGAGGTGGTTTGTACATCTTGTGCTTTCACCGCAAACATTGCTTGGAAGCTACAGAGCACACGAAGGTCACTTCGCTCGCTGCGGTGGGCGCATTTGCGAAAGGACCCCTGCTCATACATGGCATATGGTCCCGTTTTCTTTTCCTTTATTGCATTTCTGACGAAACCTCGCACAATGGTGCCTGTAAATAGCAACTCGGGGCCGGTACAGCCTGCCATGTCCACACGTTTCCACTTTAGTCAATATGCGAATCGATAGGTGGAGTCGTTTTTCATTGGCTTTTTTACCACCTAAAAATCCTATTGTGCTGACATCACATAGCTCCCTTTTTTAACACAAAAGTGTTTTTTTTTCCGGGGCCCACGATGAGTTCACTGGCGTATTGCCTTCACGGATATGACTTTGTAGAATGTATAGTAACAGATGACCAAGAACAAACTAGAAGAAAGAGTTCCGTCACCACAAATCAAGCAGGTGTTCTACCACACATCCATGCCTCTGCTTGGAAATACCGTGAAAATAACTTCCTCTGCTTGGAAATGCAATGAAAATAACTTCCATGCTTCGCAAACGCAAGCGTCCTTTAGATAGGCGTCGCAGTATAACATTTGCGCAATATAACGCAATATTCCCAAGAATATTGCGTGGTGCAAGCGTACATTGCCATCGGGCGTCAGAATATGTCGCTATCATAACGATTTCATAGTTTAAAGCCAGCCACCTATTACAAACGGCACACACCTTACTGAGCGTATTCCCTTAACACCACGTAGTGGGTGCATAGCAAGTTCGAAAACATTTCCCACATTTGCCGCGCATAATTTATCCTGGTGTAAAGCATACTACCCATTACATAGTATGCACTAAGTGATTGAAGTACGCACAAGGGACGAGATATCGCTATCGCGTTCAACTCTTAAAGGCGAAGCTTGAGGGTCCCCCCAATTTTGAGCTGCTTGCCGTTCTTCGAGTGACATTCCGATTTGTAGATATCGCATTCATTGGTTCACCCTTGCGGCGACACTGTGACTTTTTTATGTGCTTGTTGATTCCATTTTTACGCGGGGTTCACGAAATGCTCTGTCCAGGTATATGTTAACAACTTCCGCTACCCCAACGGTTAAATCATGATCATGGGCGTTAGTTGTCGGAATGAACATGTATGTTGGCGCACAACGTGGGTACGTCCACGTCAAACGGGGCAGTAGCTGCGAAACACCAATATATATTGTACTAGCTCTGATGTTTCAATGCACAATAAACGCTAAACTATCTCTGTGAAGACACGTTTCACTTTCGTGTTATACCGATTCCTATGACGGAGAAATCGTCCATGTTATTTCCACTACCTCATCGTCATAATTCACAGCTGTAACGCAATATGCTGGAATGTGGCGCTTGGGAAGCTAGAACTCCAGGCGTAGAAAAAAGCCGAGGATGGCCGCGAGATAAGCGAAGCGACGAAATTAAGATCACTGGGATAAATAGTCATCTCCCGCATCGTAATAATTATATCTGTGGATTCACAAGTAGAAATAGCGATGCGATTGTGAGGCATGCCGGAAATTTCGACACCGTGGGGTTCCTTAACGTGCACCTAAATATAGGCACACGTGCCTCTATCATTTTGCCTGAATATAAATGCGGCCGCAACGGCCGGGATTCCATCCCACGCCCTCGAGCCCAGCAGCGTGGTACGTTAAGTGCTATGCTATCACCACGGGTACAGGACGACGTATAAGGGAGACAGAAGAATACACCGAGGAAATATCAAGTGTCGTGTTTTCTTTTGTCTTTCTTTGTCCCGAGTGCTGCCTCACCCACGCGAAGTAATCCATCCCGCGTGATCTTTCTGGCTTGCCCGGGTGGAGGAAATATGGATTTACGATGAATAGCCCAACATTGTGCATGATACTGCGTGGGGAGTTTCCGAAACTTCAACAAAAAGCCCAACAGCATCTTACCCAGCGACTGGGTAACGACATCGTTCAATGCCAACAACACTACGCACGCCAAAAGAAAACTAAAGCGTAAAAAAAAGTAGGGCAATTCCCTTCCATATCTTTTTATTTTT
The DNA here is from genome assembly GCA_030522465.1 of Rhipicephalus appendiculatus. Lineage (NCBI taxonomy): Eukaryota > Metazoa > Arthropoda > Arachnida > Ixodida > Ixodidae > Rhipicephalus > Rhipicephalus appendiculatus. The sequence continues at coordinate 4,362 of JALIZH010020871.1, read as the reverse complement.
CATATCTTCCATATTTTCGATATTTCTATTTTCCATATCTTCTTTTATTTTTATTCAACAAAACACTCAACGCTTTTCTGAATGTAAACAGTTGTTACAACATCCCTTATAGTGTAATGAGGCATACGTAGGAAAAGGAACACAATTTCATTATAGTTAGAGCCCAGAATTCCAGAGCCAACAAACAGAAAAGAAGCAAAGAACAAATGTTCAAGTAGGAGAAAGAATATGCCATGATTTGAGCGAGCGGCGAGGCCATCTGGAAGTGCGAACTTTTGGTACCATCATCAACTCGTCGTTACGCGCAAGGTAAACAGAGACATAGAGCTGGATTCCCGCTTTCACGGCAACAGATTTTCGTCTGGGGGGCTGGGGAGATCAACCGATATCGTTGTATGCTATACTTGCCACGGGAGCATCTGTGCCTGCTCTATATGTACGCTCGTGCAGCGAACAGCCGTCGCGGCAACTGTTCATTAAATGTGCCGGCTAGAGGCCTCGGGCACGCCGATTTCGCGCCACGGATGTGCTCACTGAAGCGTGACAGGGGAGAGAGACAGAGAGGGAGAAAGAAGTGCGTGGGCGAAAGGAGAGAAGCTGCAGTGAAATAATGCGGCACTCGGTGTTTGCTGTCAACATAAGCAAACACTGCATGATGCAGTCGTATTTTCCTCGGATTGCTCTTGGACGACTGTGCCCTCCTTCCTGACAATATGCGCGCATCACTGACCTATATATCGACCTTGTCGTAACAGAACGTTCGGATGGCAAAGCACACACAATTTTTCGACGCTTGCGCCAAATCCTAAATTAAAGGGGGTTATTCACACTATAGAGATCACCTTGAAGCGCAGCATAACCGTCTGCACAGTTGTTTTCTGCGCTTCGCAAACGATGTGGTTACATGACTTACTACGTACGGCGAATAATGTTAATGACAAGGAAGAATGGTGACAATAGATGCACGCACAGATGTTCTATGTTATCCGATGTGTCGTGGTTACGCGTACACTTTCTGTAGAATTCTTAGACAGCATGGTTTAGATAGATATATAGACAGACAGACAGACAGGCAGGCAGACAGACAGACAGACAGACAGACAGACAGACAGACAGACAGACAGACAGACAGACAGACAAATAGATAGATAGATAGATAGATAGATAGATAGATAGATAGATAGATAGATAGATAGATAGATAGATAGATAGATAGATAGATAGATAGATAGATAGATAGATAGATAGATAGATAGATAGATAGATAGATAGATAGATAGATATGGCAAGGACACCCAATGATTACTAGTTACTTTACAAGTTAGTTGAGCGTATTAAAGCGAACCAGTGTTTCCAGGGGCACTTTTCACTGTGCCTTTGCCATCCATATTTGGCCAACTTACTAGAGTGACCATCATGATGAAACCGCGCAAGCGATGCGACAGGCAGAAGAGTGGACAGATCAAAGCGCTGTATGGTCTCTGTTCTTTCGCACGTTCCTCCATATCTTTTAATTTGGCTCGATCTCTGAAGACCGAGCCTGCTCGCCAGCTCATTTACCACCCGCGAGTTCTGCAATTGTGATGATAGCGGTCGCATTAGCGCCGCAAATATAAGGCCACCACAGCTTTTGTTCGCACGATTGTAGAAGTCTTGTTCATTAACATCGCCTAGCAGACGGCACCAGGAAAAACACAACGTTCTTCTTCACAAGTAGAATCACAGTTTAATTTTTCGGTTCAAGAACGCGAGCCTTAATCATACGCCATACAGACTCAGTCGTCAAAAATTAATGACACTTTTCCTCTCCACCTATGCATGTTCATGCGAAGTGTGTTATGCAACACTGTTACACAATTTTATTCAATCCTTCTATCACCTTCGTTTTACAGCACGTGTGAACTTCCTCGGCGAAACAGGAAATACAAGCTTATGGAAATTCCTCCGTTTTCCGTCCAATGAGCGTAAAGAAAACTCTACCAGAGAGTTTTCGTAAACGGAGTTCACGAACCACTGCTCCCTGCTCTCAGGTTTCACAAGAACGTGGAAACACCGTTCTTACGAAAGAAAGAAAGCTTATGTAATGCGATTTAACTTGTATAAACCACCTTGAAAACCAGGAAACACCAAACATAATTCTAGTTCGCGGATTCGAGAATCCTACCTTTCGAGCCACCGAAACGCGCTTACATGAGCACACACAAAACGAAGCATTTCTAGTTGTTTTATAATAGCTCTTTCTAGCTTTTTTGAATAGTGGCAGCACTACGTGTGCAGGAGCGAACCATGACGACTATGAACGCGTCAACGTCGTGCTCTTGCAATATGGTTTCCAAAGGAGCTTTGACCACCAACATTAGGTATTTTTATGTAACTAATCCGTTTTGCTTTCACAGATTTTTCACGGCGGCCAATCCACCAAAAAAGACAAAGAAAGGTGACATGGGCAAATCCCGGAGACCGTGCAACACCAAAAAGAAAAAAGAAAAACAACAACGGTAAGCGAAGGTCGGACCATGGCCTCCGTGATCGACTCCGGCTGTGCCATTGCTCGCTGCCGGAGCCGATTGCGGAGGCCATGTTCGGACTAACTTTTTGACGTCGTGCGATACACTCACGTACGATGCGGCTGGAGGAGAGAACTTCAAGTAGGACGCTTGATTTAGATTAAAGGCAGTCTTTGGTCATGTCAATATGAAGTAATTTATCAGGGGCAAATCGTTTTTCGTCCAAACCTCATCTAAAAGGTATCGATGTGTAATTATTTATTAATAAATGTCAGCTCTAGCAAGAAAATATGTCGACTTTTTGTACCGATTACAAACTCAATACATTGTATGTTTTGAAGGAAATTTTATTTGGGACAGATTGAGGATGAGGCACGGGCGTGTCACTAGAAAAGCGTTGAGTGGCAGCAGACTCTCTTTATTTGTATTGCGCTGCAACAAATTGTCTGGTACATCTATGTAATGCACCGCACTGATCGTCGAAGGGTATTATAGTTATGAACAGCAAGAAAGTAATTAAGTAAGTAAGTAAATCAATAAATAAATATATATACACGTTTTTATTAGGCCTGGAAGACGGGCCAAACAGTCACATCCGAGGCACAGACCAAACTCAAGATGTGTCCCCACAAACGAAGAAGATGAAGAACACCATGTGATGATGGTTATGTACAGATGATGAAGAAGTGTCTTATAAATGCCCACACTATATATATATATATATATATATATATATATATATATATATATATATATATATATATATATATATATATATATATATATATATATATATATATATATATATATATATATATATATATATATATATATATATATATATATATATATATATATATATATATATATGAGAAGCTCACCGGTACCTATTGATTTTACAATCAAACCTAACTGTAGAAGCGCATGTAGACAACCAGTTTCAGGAAAGCATCGAACGTGGCACCAGACAAGGCGACACACTTTATACCCCTGTCACACGAGAGGGTTTAATGTCATTTCTATCCAATGAAATTCGACTCATCGAATGACATTACGTGCCGTTTGCTGCTACACGGCAAGATATAATGTCATTTTATGATGATGGCAATCGCGATGCAGCGAAGGTGGGAATGAACGAAAAAAAAGTCACAGCGTGTGTAAAAAAATGTATGATGTATATTGAGTGTTATAAAAATTGTTTTCACAAGTTAGCATCGATTCTGATTTGTTAATATGCGGTTTTCTAAATATGCAAGAAAAGCTCGTACATACGAAGTCGAGGCAAAACGGGAACCAATGTTTCGGTCAACGTGCAACATGGCGGAGTGCGAGGAAGCCGCTGTAATTTCTCCCGCCGGCAGAGTCAGAAGCGTTGTCGCGGCGTATTTCTCATTTCGTGCAAGGCGCATTAGTACTACGAGGCAACGCAGTATGCAGGCTACACACTGACAGCTCCGACAGCTGCCGTAAACACCGAGCACATGGCCAACATGGCCGGCACCGTTCTCGACAATGTCGCTGGGAACGAGGCTATGAAAACGATTCATACCGACTGAGTTGAGTTGTTCGAAAAAAAAAATCACGCAAAACTTGAAAATAAGAACAGATTAATACTTGTTATGATTTATTAGCGCTTTAATATATAATTTATTCGTGGCCCCCCTTCCAGCGAGAGTATCTTTCGCGACGAAAACATGGCGAAAACGCATTCGAATGAGTTCAGCTAACTCATTCGCTTCCTGAAGTCATTTTCTTTTAATGACAATAGACTTCCCCGTGTGGCAGCCTACTAATGTCTTTAAACGCAAATGTCATTCGGTGCAAATGACATTAGAACCTCTCGTGTGACAGGTGT
>JALIZH010020870.1:0-55583 GCA_030522465.1 Rhipicephalus appendiculatus | reverse complement strand
AGCTGTCCGAGTCAGACTGGTTGGTTGGTTGGTTGGCCCTTGTTATTCTGGCGCAACCCACAATGGGGGATCGGCCATGAAACGGGCGGTGCCTTGTTATGTAATTAAATGAGTTTATATTCTTAAAATGTTTAGTGATAGATTATTTTTTGAAATAACTTCTTAGCTTAATTCAGGAGAGAAAAAAAAGAAAAAAATTCAAGAAGAGAAAAAAGACTATTGTTGAAGAATGAAGTGGGATTAGATAACTTTAGCAATCAATTCGTTTTGTCTCACGTAGGTAATCGCATACAGCATCGCAAACGTTCCTGTGGCTAAAGCCCAGTGTAGTAGCTCCAAAGGAAAGAACCACCGGAAGTGATAAATTTAAACCCATCCTTCGGAGCGGTTCTTCTAGAAGTCTTTTTCTTTGATTTGTAAATAACCTGCATGTTAGGAAGAAATGATGCAGGGATTCACTTTCATTGCAATGGAGGCATAAAGGTGACTGCACAAGACCAGACCCTGTGTAGGTAAAAGTTCAGTGAGGGGGACTCGGCATCGTATTCTCGTGACTGATATTTCTGCCTTTCTAGAGGAACACCATCGATTTTTCCACTTATAATTGAGATGAGAAAAACTCAGATGTTGACAAAGAAGACTTAGTGAAGTTATCCGATGTGGCATATTTTTCAAATCTCGCCGCAGATATAAAGGCCAACGTCGGCAATAAAGAAATGTTGGGACCATCATGTGATGCTACTGCGAGTGCATCCGCATATTCATTGAGGGTTATTCCTTTGTGCCCTGGTACCCACACCAATCGAATAATACGTATATGTCTTGGAATAAGAGAGTAAAATAATTCTAAAGAACTTGAAAAGTTTGGTGCAGTTAATGAGGAACAGACAGACAGGCTGTCTGTCAGAATGACGGCTTCCGATATTGATGGTGGTAATTTCCGTAAAGCTAAAACAATTGCAAGCAATTCCGCATGATAAATAGGCGTGAAGTCGGGTAAACGAATTGAAAAAGACCAATCCAGAGATGATGATGCAATTCCCACCCCTGCCTTTTCTTCACAAACTGAAGCATCAGTTGCTATCACCGTGGCCGTTTCTAAATTTGACAAATGGTCTTTCAAGATGCAATTCAAGTATCTACTGGGCAAATGTTTGCAATTCTTGGGAAATATATCGTCAAATTCTATTCTATTTGTTTGTATAGATCTGCTTATGATTAATACTTCACGGAGCTGGACTTGTATTGTTTCCAATAATTTCTGTGCGAAAATGACTTGTGGACAACGTAACCTTGACCACTGATGGTTAAAAAATGACGTCGGTTGATTAATAAAAATATACTGCGACCTCCTTAGTGGTGATGCATAAATCTTTAGGAATGTGCGTACTGTTAGGATGTGAAACCGGGTTAAAAGAGAAGGCAGGCGTGCTTCTTTGTATAAAATATTATTTGCGACATATTTAGGAAGTCCAAGACATAATCGTAATGATTCGCGTTCTAGAAGAACCAGTGGCCGAAGTTTGTAAGCTGGTGCACCAGAAAACAAGACGCAGCCGAACTCTAATATCGGGCGAATATACATGCAGTAAATCATAATGAGAACATCACGACGTAAACCTGAACGCTTGTTGCTGAGTCTACGGAGCATCCCAACCGCACGTGCTCCTTTAGCTGCCATGTTTTCTATATGCGGACTCCAATTAAGTTTTTCAGTGTAAGTGACCCCTAAATACCTAACCGATTCCACCTGCGGTATAACGTTTTGCCGATAAAGCAACGAAATTTGGACAGGAGCGCTTAGAGGAAAGACTACCATTGCACTTTTTCTGATATTTAGCGATAAATTTATGCTGTCCAGCCACGTTTCTAGAGTATTCATATACGCCTGCAGACTTTGGTACAGTGTATGTATATCTACCGCTGTGGCAAAGAATGCGATGTCATCGGCATACACATACACCTGAACATCTTGGTGTGTAGGAATAGTGCATAGTAAAATATTAAATAGTAATGGGGACAATACCGACCCTTGTGGGAGACCTCTAGTTTGCTTATGCCTTAAAGAAGACAACCCAGATTGAGAGCAATAAAATTCTCTGCCGTTTAAAAAGGAATGTACCCATGCGACGAAGTATTGAGGTAAACCTACGTTCTTAAGTGAATTTATTAGTTTAAAATGTTCCACGCTGTCATAAGCTTTTGTAATATCCAGGGTTACTAAAGCGGCGAAATGTTTCTTATAACGAGCAAGTTGTATTCTACTTTCCAAATCGACATGGGCACACCAAATGGAGCATTCACGCCTGAAGCCAATTTGGCATGGGCTCAAGATCATGTTTTCAGTCAACCAATTATCTATCCGAATGTGTAAGATTCTTTCAATTAACTTTACCAGATTAGATGTGAGTGATATAGGTCTGATGTTATCTAATGTAAACCCAGCGCCTTGTTTTTTTTAATAAAGGAATAATTTTCGCAATTCTCCAATCAGGTGGAATCCATGAATTCCTTATAGAATAGTTAATAATTGCCAGTAGGTCCTGGGGTAGAACCTTATGAATAATTTTTATTGCCGTTGTAGTAATGCCATCAGGACCTGGCGCTGAATTGGGCAAGATTTTTACTACTTGTGCCAATTCCGAAGCAGTGATCTAATCGAACTCGTCATTATTCTCAGGTGACCACGAGTAGTGCGAGAAGGCAGACGTGAAGCGACTTTCAAGTCCTTTTGCAATACTTTCAAGCAAATTAGCCAATTCACTTGGTGTTGAAACCACCGATTCAATGTTTATGGATGAAGGGATGACCTTTTTTGGTTCTAAGGAAATTAAAAAGGGCTTTCCTGTTGTCAGGTTTTGAAAGGAACTCAGAACGCTGGCTATCATAACTGTCCTTTGCAGCGGCAACTGTTCTCTTAAAAATTGCAGCCGCATATTTATAATCTCTCCAATTTCTTGGACATTGGTTGTAAAGTAGTTTCCGCCACGCAGCTCTTCTTAGTCTGTAATCACGTGCACAAGCTGAATTCCACCAAGGATTAGGAGAACCTTTTTTAGATACCTTTACGTTGAATTTCGATTTATTTAACGAGTCTTTTATAACCGTGTTTAAATTCATGACATTTTGTTCTTCACTTTCAACTATTCTGGTCGACAAGGCCGCACGTAGTAATTTTTCGAATGTATTAAAATTTACATGAGTTCTTGAGTGACTGGTTACTGAGGTCACCGGACATACAACCTCAAAAAGTATAGGAAAGTGGTCACTACTTGTACCCAAGTTCAACGTAGACCACGTAGAGATAGGGAGGTTAGGAGTGTGGAAAGTAAGGTCAATCGTAGAAAGAGACCGATTACAAACAAAAGTGGGTGTTCTTGCGTTAATGCATGATAGATTATTCTTTGAAGCCAGATCCCACAAGCGCTTCCCACTCATATCGGTTCTGAAACCCCCACGAAATGTGGTGGGAATTAAAGTCTCCCGCCAATATCATTTGTTTCCTACAAGACGAAATTACAGAATTTAGCACAGTAGTATCTTGAACACCTGCTCGAAAATATGCATTCACTATAGAAAAAGGAAGGCATCCAGGGAGAGAAATGTCTAACGCTAAAACTTCACTGTCTGAATTCATTACTTGACATGTAATTTTAAACCGGTGAGCAATTTTTGAAGTAATGAATACGGCTAAGCCGCCACCCCCTGGAGGGCCGGTCTAAACGAAATGTGCGGTAATTTTTAATATGAAAACTCTTTTCTTTTTGAAAGCCAAGTTTCTTGCAAAATAATTACATCAGGAAAATATTGATTACAAAGGTAAAATAAATCGGTAGATGCTGAAAAAATTGATCGGCAGTTCCACTGTAAAATTTTTAATGCCCCTATTTTGTCAAAATACCAGCAGTATTCACTGCCTTCTCCAATATACTATCTTTTAAAAAGTCCTGTCTTGAAGCGCTTTCCTTCTGGTACTTTTTAGTCTTAACCTTGGGACTCACTGGAGAACCCTGTGCTACAGGCGAAGCACGACGTTTCACGTTTCTAGATTCTGATTCCATTTGAGATTCATGGGAACCTGAATCAGAGCTCCAATCCAAATCCTGTTCAGCTGGTATTATTACCTTACGGCTCGTGTTGGATGGACCGGCTTTTGGAGAACAGAATTCATCTTCGACGGGTATTTTCTTGCGGATAGTTATCGTTGAACCTGATTCTAACGAACCCGCATTAATCTCTTTAGGTGGCGAGGAGAGTGGAGAGGTCATAGCCGGGTGAATAACACTCTGCAGAATTTGTGTCATCTGCGCATTCACTATTTGTGCCAATGATTCTGTTAGTGTAAGAAAAAGATTTTCCATTGACTTCGCCATTGTCTTTTCAATAGTGGATGCTATTACTTGCGGGAGTGAGGAATCTACCGCCTGATTGTACCGATTCGTAGCACTGGCGTATCCCCGAGAACGCTCTGCAATGACGATTCGAGCTTCGCGTCTTGAACATCGTTTTTGCTCAATGATCTCCATTATTTGCATTTCCTGAGCCCTTGCAGGACAGCTAAGGTCGTCAGCTGCGTGAGAGTCATTGCACAGGCAACAACGCTTTTCATGTGCTGTACACTCCTTAGAGTTATGTTGCCCTGCACACATTTGACAGCGGACCACCGATCTGCATCCCTTGATGCTATGTCCATAACGCCAGCATTTAGCGCACTGCAGTGGACGAGGGGATATCGATTCAACCCGATATATGAGCGGCCACGCCTTGATTTCGGTTGGTCGGGTTGTGCCGGCAAACGTAACTATCACTGACTCAGTCGGGATCTTCCTGTTATCAACGCTACGCGAGCATCGGTACACTGATACCGCTCCCGCAACGGAAAACATTTCTAAAATCTCTGGCGGAGTTAAGCTCGAGTCCACCCCACGGACTAAACCTTTGACACATGCCAAATGTGGAGGTATAAAACAGCTCACCGGGAGAGATGCAAAGGTTGTGCATTTAAGTAGATCTGACACACAGGCCTGGTCCGGCGAACAACACAGAATTCCTCCGCGACCGAACTGTCGCACCTCAGTGATCAACTGGAAGTGTTCAGTCACCTTCCGGAGCTCCTCCTGAATGCTTTTTGGATTTTTCATCCGTATGGAATCTCCATTGGTTGGTACCAGAGCCACGGGAACGTTGCTCAGACCGCTGCGCAAGAAAAGATCGATTGGTAACTCATTGGGAGCAAGAGAGGCCGACCAGGCAGCATTTGCCTGGCCGGGAGACGAAAGAGACATCACTCTGTTGTGCCTAATTCAGCACCGCCCGTTCAGACCGCACCCCCCGGAAGGATGTACCAAGACGCCGCTGAAGTAGAGGCACAGCTCAGGCAGGAGAAGGCCAGACAGGATCACGACCGAACCAGAACACGACCAGGTTGCAAGCTCGTTCCACAGAGACAGAACACGACCGCACCGCACGAGCTGAAAACCTGCGTTCATCCTCGTCGTCTTCCTCTTCTTCTCTGCCGTCTACCGCGCCACCTTCTAATTGGACCTGGTCGTTCTTGTCCTCCTCCACCCACACGTGCTATGACGCGTCAACGTCGTTCTCTTTTCAGGGATGCACGAGTCTGAGGCGTGGTGCCACTGCAGTGTTCACAACACCGCGTTTGCATCACTCGCAACACCGCACCACTTCACTAAGCGCACCACTGTCGCACTGTCACATTGATACCACACTCACTAATCACACGGCCATGCCATAGCGCCTGAAGCAAAGTATGCCCGTTGTTATTTTTTTTCCTTCTACATAATGAGTGGGTACAGAAGGGGGCCACTTTTTCGTGTGCGTCTCAAGGGCAGTTTTCAAATTGAAAAAAAATGTAGGAGCGTTGCATGATAGAAAACACGTTCAAGCTCCCTCGAGATCTGCGCACCGCGAGTGGTAAATGGTGCATATAAGTAGCTCGCCGTTATACTGCCGGCACAAGCATTTCTACGCGCCGACGTCGTCAACGGCGGAGAATCTTCGGTATTTCGTCGTACAGCAACCGCACCTCCATCAGTTGCTGCCCTTAGTTGTCCGGATACGGGCTAGGCGACCGACCTCGTGTTGAGCCAGTGTATGGTCGGAGTTGGGGAGAGACGAAGTGGCCTGGCGAAGGTGATCTGAAAGGTCCTCGGGGGGTTCCATTGTTCTCTTGCGTGGTCTCCCGCAAGATAGTCGGCGATGTCACGTGGCCTCTCCCCGCGGTGTGGACACGGCGCGTTGACGGCGAAGCCGCGTAGTCCCATCTGGCGGTACTGGCAGTGGCGGTAGGTATGTCCGGCTTCCCCGCAGTGGTAGCAAAGCGGGTGGTTGTCAGGGGCGCGCCAGATGTCGGTTTTTCTTAGGGCGTAGCGCTGGCCGGCAGGTGGACGGCATGACGTGGGTGGTGGTGGCGGAGGTGTCTGGCGTCGGAACTGCGGCGGAGTGGCGTCTGTACATGGGCGCGGCGGGGGAGCGTGACGGTGGGCGGCAGCAGCGTAGCTGATAGGCTGCGGCTGTACTGGCTGAGCGACACCAAGTGACTGCTGGATCTCCTCGCGTACTACTTCAGCACTCGACGTCACCTCTGGCTGTGGAAAAGAGAGCTTCCGGAGCTCCTCTCGCACGATGGCGCCGATGGTTTCGCGCAGATCTTCAGAGCCAAGGGCTTAAACAGCTGTGCTGTCAGGAGTTAGGGGATGATTGTACTGTCGGGTGCGCATTTCTAGCGTCTTTTCAATCGTCGTCGCTTCCGAGACGAATTCTTCGACGCTGTTTGGTGATTCCGCATCAGTCCTGCAAAGAGCTCCTGCTTCACTCTTCGCATGAGGCAATCGAACCTTCTTTTCTTCGGGCATGGCTGGATCTGCATGGCGGAACAGTTTGGTCATTTCTTCCGTGAATAATGCGTCGTTTTCGTTTGAGAGCTGGCTGCTGGCTTTCTAGCGTAGCATCGGCCCTCTCCTTGCGGACGACACTTGTGTATGTGGCCAGGAACCTGGTACGAAAAACGTCCCATGTTGTCAGGATGCGCTCTCGGTTTTCAAACCATGTCCTAGCCGCCTCTTCCAAGGCGAAATACACTTGCCGTAGCTTGTCTTCACTGCTCCAGTAGTTAAAAGCGGCGACACGGTCGTATTTTTCAAGCCAGGCTTCCGGGTCTTCGTGTGATGAACCGCGAAAAGTTGGCGGCTCCTTCATTTGCCGGAGCAGGATGGGTGCAGGCGGCACAGAGGCTGGCATCGCCGCTGCGGTTGAAGTCGTGGTTTGCCTGGTGTTATCCAGCAGGAGCCCGTGTTCTGGCTGCAAGCCTTGCAGCCTGCGGCTAGCTCGTTGCTGCACGGGGGGCGTTCGGTGTCTTCTCCGCAATGTAGGCTGGGTTTATGGCTTGACGAGGGCGTCCGGAACATAAAGGAACAGCACATCCACCAGATGTCACGTGGTCGTGACGTCGACGAAGGCAACAGTCGGCGTATCAAAGAAGAAACACTTTATTTGGCCGAACTTACGGCAGTGAAACTGAAAGTCAGACTACAGCAATACACACTGGCACTGCTAGCGGTGAACAGATCGTCGGCCGTCGATAATCTGACAAGCGGTGAAGCGCGGCGGCATTTATGCGTGTGTCATCGAATATTGCAACCTTATCACTGGTTGTCGCGCAAGCTGTGGAATAAGCTCGAGTGTTCGCGTCTTGCGCGCAATCTTAACACAACGATCTGCAATAATCGTGAAACTTCTAGAACAATGAGGCACGGTTTGCGCTACGCATTTCTGACAGTCTTTGTGAGCGAAAACCGAGTACAGCAAAAATGAAATAAGAAACGCGCGTGGCAATATAGCGGTCGACAAGAGAGGCTATATTGCTGACAGTCACTGCAAGCTAGCTGACAAGTGCGACGCATGCGTAGTATGCACGATACACCTTCCTCTTTTTAACAGTTTCTTAAAGCCGAGATACACTATGGACTTGATTGAAGTGATGGTCGTACTGCAGACGTCTTGGCTAGCGAGTTGCCCTCTGAGACCATCTTGGGAGCAGTGTAGGCGGTGGAGGCGGGTTTGCGTGTATCTCAGTCGGTGCTGTCACCCCTGGCTGGTCGTCGCTGTCGAGGCCATCGTGCCGAAATGGTTCGCGCGTTGGAATCAGGTGTCTCCGGTTCCGACGAAGCACTTTGCCGTCTTCAGTAACAACGGGATAAGACCTCGGCGCTACAGGTTCCACGACCTGTGCCTTGCGGATCCACGCTTTATCTCGGATCCTCACCACTTCTCCTCTCTTGAGCAGTGCTAAGTCCTTGCCACCGCCGAGTTGCCTGCGCTTAAAGACGGAATCTTTCAGTTGTGGGTTGAAGTCGGGGACCCTGGTTCGTAGCCTCGTACCTTGCAGAAGCTCGCCCGGGGAGCGGCCGTCTTCCAGTGGCGTAAATCGGTAGCCGAGCATGCCCAGCCAGAAGTCGGTGTGATTGCCTTGCGTCTTTTGCATGATCCGTTTTACTAGTTGGACCCCTATTTCCATAATCCATTGGACTGCGGAAAGCCAGGACTTGATGTCACGTGCCTGAAGTCGTACCTGCATGCAAAGGTGGCAAACTCATGAGAGGCGAACTGACGGCCATTGTCGCTGCAAACCTCGACTGGGATTCCGTATCACGCAAAAATGCACCTCAATTTTGCAATAACCGCGCTAGACGTGGTGTCGCTCAGTTTTTCTACCTCTGGGCAAGTTATCTGCGCATCGAATCTTCCTCCGTGCTGAAAGATACCTACTCCAACTCGGTACCAAGCGTGATCTGGAGTGGGTCTAAGCACAAAATGCTCGCTAGGTTTATTATATGCGTGCTTTCGGCATGCGGCACAGGTCTTCACTATATTTTCGATGTCTGCGTTAAGTCCAAGCCAGAAAATTATTCGTCGGGCTTGTGCCTTGCATTTGTTTACACCCAAGTGTCTTTCGTGTATACGTTGAAGCATGTCTTTCTTCATACTTTTTGGAACAACGACTTTGGTACCTTTCAACACCACTCCCTCTATCAGAGATAGCTCAGCAGCGAAAGGTTTCATGCAGCCATCAATATTTCCACTGCCGCTGATGTAGCGAATCAGTTTTTTTAAGTCAGGGTCGCTTGCAATTGCGGCAACTAAACGATGCAGGGTTTTTTTGCTTACCAAGTCAGAGACTGCATCAACTGCCTGAACCTCTATTTCTTCGGTTGAGCCACTCGTGTCCTCGGGTTCGTTGATGGGCGACGACCTGGAGAGCATGCCGGCAAGCAGGAGCTCCTTCCCTGGTACAAATTCAAGCACATAATCGTACTTCAGTAAGCGCAGGAGGACACGCTGAAGACGGGGAGGCAGATCACCGATTCCTTTGGATGCAATGTCTAACTGTGGGCGGTGATCTGTCTCTACGACTATCTTGCGCCCGTATACGAAATGATGAAATTTCTCACACCCGAACGTTATGCCCATCGCCTCTTTCTCAATTTGCGAGTACCTTTGTTAAGTTTTATTCATTACGCGCGATGCATATGCAACAGGCCGCCAACTGTCACCATGCAGCTGTAGAAGTGCGGCACCCAGTTCATGTTTAGAAGCATCCGCAGAATTTTTTGCTTCCCTAGCAGCATCGAAAACGGCCAACAAAGGTGGGCTGCTGAGGCATGTGCAAATAGCCGTCCATTCGTTAGCGTGATTTTCCGACCATTCAAACTTTGTGGCTTTTTAGATGAGGCTGCGCAAGAGTTTGGTCCTTTCTGCCAAATGCGGAATGTATTTCCTAAAGTAATTCGCAACGCCTGACATCCTGTGGACCGCAGCTCTGTCCGTTGGCTGAGACATTTTTGCTAGGGACATACTCAGTGTGACATTAGGCCTTATTCCATCTCGGCTGATTACGTCACCCAAAAAGTCGACTTCAGACCTGCACTTGCTCGCGTTAAAGGTCAAACCGGCACCTTTTGCCAGTTGCAATGCATTCCGAAGGCTAGTTTCGTGTTCTTCTTTAGTTGCGCCCCCCGACAAGGATGTCATCTACATACACCCGCACCCCAGGAGCCCTGTCAAAAACCTCGCTCAAAGTTTTTGAAAGACTTCAGGAGCCGATGCGATACCGAAGGGGGGGCCTCAAAAGGCAGTAACGACCAAAGGGCGTACCAAATGTGCAGATTTTTTATGTGGCGTCATCCAAAGAAATTTTGTGGAATCCGGAATTTGCGTCGAGGCGGGAAAAGTATTTAGCGCTAGCGAGCTCAGCCTCAATATATTCACGTTTAGGCATCTGATAGTGTTCACATTTTAGGCATGCACTGATATGCCTAGGATGAATGCATACCCGTAGTTTATCGTCTTTTTGGTGTAGAACAACGAGTGGGCTCACCCAGTCCGTTGGTTCCGCCACTTTCGGGATGATGCCGCCCCGTTCCATACCGTCCAGCTCCTCCCGCAGTGGTTCTTGCAGTGCCAAGGGTACGCGTCGTGCTGGCTGGACTACAGGTACCGACCCAGTACGTAACACCATCCGTTACTGACGTCCTGGACAGCCGGTTCCTTGTAACAGGTCAGGAAATGCCTGCAGTACTTCATTAGGGCCAACGTCGACTGCACCCACCGTTCTCGCGACCAATCCCAGCGTCTCACTTGCACATTGTCCGAGCATTGCCTGGTTGCCTTTCTTGACTACGAAGTCGTAATGACCGGACTGATTACTAATGGCCACTGGCAAGGTCGCAACACCGAAGTGTTTGATAGCGTCACCGCTATAAAAGCTTAGAAGGGAGCTGCTTGGCTGCAAAGTGTGGTTACCTTTGCACTTCCGATAGATCGAATATGGCGGCAAGTTTGCTTAGGAGCCTGTGTACACTTTGAGGAAGGCATTCTGGTCGGCCACTTTAGAATTAACAGTCCAGTCCGGTATTCCTAGGGCGTGGGTTCGAATCCCACTTCTGACACCATGTATCATGCAGCCGGAAGGCAAGAATCAAAAAGCGTTTTATTTGGGACACACCCCTAGTATATATAGCGGTCGACAACAGAGGCACGTGCTGGCTAATTTTAGCTGACAGTCACTGCAAGCTAGCTGATACTTGTGGCGCATGCGTAGTCTGCACGATACAATCATCCGTATATCGTCTTTAAATGCACCGGGCTCTTTACTTTCTAGTGCAATGAATTTCTGAAGCGTTCCTTTGAGATCATTTTTTTTTCGTTTTTTCCTCATGTTTTAAAGCACTAGATCTCGAGATGGTTTTCATTTTAACGCGTTACGTTAGAAATTCCCATACCTCGAGAATATTACAGTCGCCGCTCACTGGAATGTCCTTAATGTCTTCGATCACGTAGTTATTTGAAGTGTCATCACTCAGTTTTTAGCGTTAAATTTCCATAACTCCCAGTTAAATCTGTTGCCTTTTGTTTCAGGCCCACGTTACACTGTACAAGACAGTGATCCGAGAAAGAAACAGGCACAATCACGAGCTTCCGTAGGCAACAACTGGTGTCACACAGAAATGCGAAACACCCACTGCTCACAAACGGTCCTACACTAGTGAAGTCGCGCACATGTAGGAGTGTGCCACACATACTGGGCAAACGCTGCTACTCACCATTAATCCAATTAGAATTACGCCTTCAACGTGCAAGGCATTAAGCGCCATAAAATTTTAGCAACCACCGCTACTTACTAATGAGTCATATAAAGCGATGTGTTGCATCAGCAGAAAATTATGTGTCCAAGAAATTGGAGAAATCCCCTACTCACCAATAATCCAAGTGAACTGAATTCGTCCGTTGCCGAGATGGCGTGCGCCAAAGTAATTTTGTGAAACCAGAACTAACCACTGATTCAATAAAAAATATACACTATTTCGCGCGCAAATTGAAATGACCCAGAGAAATGGAAGAAGCCGTTACTCACCACCGGTCAAATAGAAATGAAGAATTCCCCGTGAGGTTTCCCCATGTATGACGGAGAAAAAAATTGTGTAAAATCTGGTACTCACCATTGGTTCTCTAAAAATCTCTGGAGACGTCCAAGTCCAAAATGTGTTTGCCATAAAAATGCGTCCAGTCCCTATACTCACCAGTCGTCAATAATGATGAAGCGCATGGGTGGCTAACACAACCGAATGTACCCCATAAACTAGACAAAATAAAGGACTCATAAAAGGACTGATCAAACAACAATATTAATGGGTAAAACCACGAGCACATAAATTTATCGCACTTCACCTCCCAAGAACCATGAAACAGTCGAACTTATTGTTTATATTATAGCATTTTAATATCATTTTTCTCTCTCTCTTTTCCCGTCTTTTCCTTCCCTAATCCCCTTCCATACGCAGAGTAGCAAGTTAGTGATTTGTATACACCGGCTTAAACTCTCTACCTCTAAATACAGAATTCCTTCTCTCTTTCTTCCTTCATTCATCAAACAGCAATAAAATTCTTAGGGGCACTAAGGTATCTACCAAGCATATCAGCTAAACCACATTATTCACCTCCCCTGCAAGGAAACACAGCAGTCGTTCGTAGGCTAGTTATAATATACCACGTAATCGGACACCGTACTGTCGCAAAACGCAAAAGATCGTTGATTTCGTGTCACCGCTTTCGCCAGAGACCGCCACCAGCTTTGGTGACCGGATTCTCATTCAGCTCGAAGACTCAGTTTCCCCTGCACTCTTACAACCAAGCTCCTTCAGCGGACAAGGTCGAAAAAGGCAGGGCTGCACAAACATCTGCAATACATATAGCTCGCTGATGGCAACACATAAAAACTAGTACGTCGAATTCAGGTACGCCCAAGAGCGAGTACAGTTGCGTTCAATTATTTTTTGCTCCAATGGATTTCTTTTACAGTCTACACTCTGCCGTCCGCATGGTGTCGGCGACTGTTATCAAATTAGTTGTGACCCAGCTAGCTTTCTCGCCGGCTCCGTTAAGAGAACAACATTCTTGTCATTTCACTGGTAAAACGTATTTCAGCTATTTACTCTTCCTTCCATATACTTTTTATTCTGAGTCATGCTTTGCATGAAATGTCCCAGAATAATAAGAGGATTAGACATCCATGCAAAAGCTTCTTGCAAAGCGTCTGACAATTGCACGATGACATGCGATGGGTGAGAACACATGCTCTAGTGCGGCCTCGTTTGGCATTTGCCGAGCCTTTATGCTTCCGGGGTAAACATGGTGCAAAAATTCTTCACAAAGCAGACGGGCGGCCTATTGAGGACTCAGCTGGTGCTCAATATTGACAGTTTCCCGCATTATTACCCACAGCGTGACATCGCAGACTTCACAGCGAAACTACAAAAATCGATTATTGCAAATGCCAAATCCACAATGATCACGCCATTCTGATGCGTTCGATAGCAGTGCATGACTTTCGGATTTTATGATGCAGCAGATAGTTTACAAATGGCTTTCAGTAAAGACATTTAGAGGCAATCGCTTTGATTTCCTGCTTGTATTACACGTGACACAGAACATAATATGAAGCATCTGTAAAGCTCTACAATAAAATTGCTACGTTCGCTTTATTCATGATTTGTCAAAAAGTGTCATGTTGGCCTTCATCAGTTGGCCTTAATCGGTCAAAGGCTCCACAAGAATGGCATCGGTTGCATGCCTTCAAATATGAAGGCCGTTCATGATTTTCCACAACCACTTTCTTTATTCCGAATACAGCAGTCATCCGAATACAACAGTCGTCAGACTGAATTTCCAGCGCTGCTTCGATAAGAATAAAGCTGAGATATTGAAATCATGACAGCCATCAAGAGGGAATACGTGCCTTCTAACCTGCGTCAATCGTATTCTTCATTCAACAAAAGCCTTTTCTTTCTACGTCATCCGTTCTGCAAGCATCGTCAATGCATTCCTTGTAGTGAGGTTTGCCACTGCCCCGTTCGTTCAAGTGTTAGCACCGATCGGAAAAGCCCGTTTTTGCCTGCGCTATTTGATATTGTCCTGGCCATCACTCAAAATTGTGCCTCTGGTGCCTAGCATATCACAGCCTATAGTCGCGTTTCCGCTGCCCCACAAATGGGCTCAGGCCGCGCCTTGAGCTACTAACTCGTCTACAGCTCTGGTCCTCCAGAGTTCTCTGGCTACGCTAAGCTGGACATTGCGTGCATGCCGGCCCAGATAGCATTTGTAACGCCGCTATACTATCCGGGAGGATTCATCAACGCTTCCATAGGCAACAATTTATGTAGCGCGGAACTGCGATAAACTCACCACTCACAACCGATAATTCAAAATAAAGTCGCCCAAATGCCGAAATGTGCCACCGAAGTTGGGAAAACGATCCTACTCACCACTGATTCAACTAAAATGGTTTCAACTAAAATGGATTCAACTAAAATGGTCAATAAAGAATTCCCTCTCTCTTCCTTCGTTCATTCAGCAAATATCAATGATTAAGGTACGTGCGAAGCAAACGGCGTATACCACACTATTGACCTCCTGCGCACGGCAGATTCAGTAGTCGTTCGTAGGCTAGATGTTAGTTACCATGCAAACGGACACCGTCTCGTCGCAGAAGGCAAAGTTGGTTGACCACTGCTTCTGCCTCAGGTCGCTACCAATGTTGGTTAGGTCGTACTCTCATCCCACGGTGAGTGCACCTTCCTACTCTGTTACAAGCGGCCTCCTCCAGCGGACAACAAGGTCGAAAAAGCCAGGGCTGCACAAACATCTGCAATCCAAGGATCTCAACGACGGCACTACATAAAGACTAGTACGTCGAATTACGAATAGCCCAAGAGCAAATACACCTGCGTTCGATTGTTCTTCGTTGCAATAAACTTTTTTTTCAAGTCTACATCCTTCTGTACGCACGGTGTTGGCCCCTGTTCTCAGTTTAGTTGTGCCCCAGGTAGCTCTGCCGCCAGCTCCATCAAGAGATCATTCCTGTGTTTATACTGCTAGCAGATGCTATCGTAACAATTCCTTCTTCCACCCGCTTACTTCCTGTTGTGGCATGACATGAACCATACCCGTATGATGATAGGATTAGCCAGCCAGGCTGAAGCTTCTTGATAAACGGCTCATCGTTCCACGATCGCATGCAATGAGTGAGAACAAAAGCTCTAGCACGGCTTCGTCTGGTCTTTACCCAGCCTTTATGCTTTCGTAGGATGATGACGATTAGGGGAGTTTTGTGGCGCAAGGGCCATGGGTGGCCAAAGAGCGCCATGTCTTTTATGCGATGTTAGCGATGACCAATGATTGCGATGACCGGGTGTAATATGGCTGTATAGAGGCCTAAAACTACGCGCTACATATAGTAGCGTAAAAGGTGTGTATAGATTATAAAATTGTGGCAGTGATATGTGAGGTGATCTACTGGCGTGGAATATATATCACAAATGACCATGATATCTGCAAGTGAGCGATCGGAAAATAGCACGAATGCCTCCTCGAGGCCTTTGAGGCCAAAGGCTGGGAAGCGGGTGCTTCTGAGAGTAGATACCGCAGCAACAACCTCTGTTGAGAGGTCGGGCTACGAATTTCCTTGATATATGACGTGAACGCTATGAATTTTTTTTAAAAAAGGCTATCAATGACTCATATTTAAAAATCGCTTCTTTGCCTATAAACATACGAGGATGCAGTGCGATTTGTTCTCGGTAAGCTAATGGAAAGTTATTTTTTCTAATGGAGTATAATTCCCTGCATTGGATGAGAATGTGAATGACAGTGAGTGATTCACCACATTTATCACACAAAGGTGGATCCCCACCGGACAGAAGGTATGAATGTGTACTGTGTGTATGTCCTGTTCTTAGACTTGTAAGTGTAACTTCTGTGCGGCGTGACTTTGATACTTGCGGCCAATTACCAAGGTGCGGCTTGATAAGGTGTAGTTTGTTTTCTCTGTTAGTAAAGGAAAATAGACTTTTCAGAAGGATCAGGTCTATTTTCCCTTTATTATTAACCCTTCCGCCACCTTGCGGGATTCCCCAAAACTCATTGGCATTACTTTCTTTTCTGTGTGGTTATCCAATGTGCTCCGCCAATAAGCTCTGAGCTGTCGTTTAAGGTTCTTCATAAACCATAGCGCAAATAAGAACACGGGACAAGAAAGAGACCAGGACAGGCGCACACTATCAACTGAAGGTTTATTGCCGAATCAGAGCATATATAAGCACCCTTTGAAGCTGCAATAAAGAAAAGAGAAAAAAGAAAAAGAAAAGACAGAAGGAATGGACACGTGTTTATGCCAAGAATTCATGCTCTTTAACAGATAACAGGATAGACGGGATACTGACGCATCTGTTACCTGTCCTCGCTATCTCTCCCGCCTCTACGATTTCTCTAGTCGTTTTTTATGGTGCCGATACAGTACAACAGTCTGATTGAACAATGGAACGCACTGTGGCCTCGCGTCGCATTTCTTACAATGGCCAGCAAGGTGTCCGTCAATCGCAGTGTTCCCGATTTTTTTTTGTTGTGCTCCTGCAGGCGAACATTGAGGCATCTACCGGTCTGGCCTACGTAATGCCTACCACATGAGAGGAATTCTGTACACCACGCCCCTTGTGCAGGAAACGTAAGCGTTTTTGTGTCTGATGGAGCAAGCAGGTTTCCGCTTTGTAGGTGCAACGACCACTCATTCGAATCTTTGTAGGTGTAACGATCTTTGTAGGTGCAACGGCCACTCATTCGAATCTTTGTAGGTGTAACGATCTTTGTAGGTGCAACGGCCACTCATTCGAATCTTTGTAGGTGTAACGATCTTTGTAGGTGCAACGGCCACTCATTCGAATCTTTGTAGGTGTAACGATCTTTGTAGGTGCAACGACCACTCATTCGAATCTTTGTAGGTGTAACGATCTTTGTAGGTGCAACGGCCACTCATTCGAATCTTTGTAGGTGTAACGATCTTTGTAGGTGCAACGGCCACTCATTCGAATCTTTGTAGGTGTAACGATCTTTGTAGGTGCAACGGCCACTCATTCGAATCTTTGTAGGTGTAACGATCTTTGTAGGTGCAACGACCACTCATTCGAATCTTTGTAGGTGTAACGATCTTTGTAGGTGCAACGGCCACTCATTCGAATCTTTGTAGGTGTAACGATCTTTGTAGGTGCAACGGCCACTCATTCGAATCTTTGTAGGTGTAACGATCTTTGTAGGTGCAACGGCCACTCATTCGAATCTTTGTAGGTGTAACGATCTTTGTAGGTGCAACGGCCACTCATTCGAATCTTTGTAGGTGTAACGATCTTTGTAGGTGCAACGGCCACTCATTCGAATCTTTGTAGGTGTAACGATCTTTGTAGGTGCAACGGCCACTCATTCGAATCTTTGTAGGTGTAACGATCTTTGTAGGTGCAACGGCCACTCATTCGAATCTTTGTAGGTGTAACGATCTTTGTAGGGGCAACGGCCACTCATTCGAATCTTTGTAGGTGTAACGATCTTTGTAGGTGCAACGGCCACTCATTCGAATCTTTGTAGGTGTAACGATCTTTGTAGGTGCAACGGCCACTCATTCGAATCTTTGTAGGTGTAACGATCTTTGTAGGTGCAACGGCCACTCATTCGAATCTTTGTAGGTGTAACGATCTTTGTAGGTGCAACGGCCACTCATTCGAATCTTTGTAGGTGTAACGATCTTTGTAGGTGCAACGGCCACTCATTCGAATCTTTGTAGGTGTAACGATCTTTGTAGGTGCAACGGCCACTCATTCGAATCTTTGTAGGTGTAACGATCTTTGTAGGTGCAACGACCACTCATTCGAATCTTTGTAGGTGTAACGATCTTTGTAGGTGCAACGGCCACTCATTCGAATCTTTGTAGGTGTAACGATCTTTGTAGGTGCAACGGCCACTCATTCGAATCTTTGTAGGTGTAACGATCTTTGTAGGTGCAACGGCCACTCATTCGAATCTTTGTAGGTGTAACGATCTTTGTAGGTGCAACGACCACTCATTCGAATCTTTGTAGGTGTAACGATCTTTGTAGGTGCAACGGCCACTCATTCGAATCTTTGTAGGTGTAACGATCTTTGTAGGTGCAACGGCCACTCATTCGAATCTTTGTAGGTGTAACGATCTTTGTATGTGCAACGGCCACTCATTCGAATCTTTGTAGGTGTAACGATCTTTGTAGGTGCAACGGCCACTCATTCGAATCTTTGTAGGTGTAACGATCTTTGTAGGTGCAACGACCACTCATTCGAATCTTTGTAGGTGTAACGATCTTTGTAGGTGCAACGACCACTCATTCGAATCTTTGTAGGTGTAACGATCTTTGTAGGTGCAACGACCACTCATTCGAATCTTTGTAGGTGTAACGATCTTTGTAGGTGCAACGACCACTCATTCGAATCTTTGTAGGTGTAACGATCTTTGTAGGTGCAACGGCCACTCATTCGAATCTTTGTAGGTGTAACGATCTTTGTAGGTGCAACGGCCACTCATTCGAATCTTTGTAGGTGTAACGATCTTTGTAGGTGCAACGGCCACTCATTCGAATCTTTGTAGGTGTAACGATCTTTGTAGGTGCAACGGCCACTCATTCGAATCTTTGTAGGTGTAACGATCTTTGTAGGTGCAACGGCCACTCATTCGAATCTTTGTAGGTGTAACGATCTTTGTAGGTGCAACGGCCACTCATTCGAATCTTTGTAGGTGTAACGATCTTTGTAGGTGCAACGGCCACTCATTCGAATCTTTGTAGGTGTAACGATCTTTGTAGGTGCAACGGCCACTCATTCGAATCTTTGTAGGTGTAACGATCTTTGTAGGTGCAACGGCCACTCATTCGAATCTTTGTAGGTGTAACGATCTTTGTAGGTGCAACGACCACTCATTCTAATCTTTGTAGGTGTAACGATCTTTGTAGGTGCAACGGCCACTCATTCGAATCTTTGTAGGTGTAACGATCTTTGTAGGTGCAACGACCACTCATTCGAATCTTTGTAGGTGTAACGATCTTTGTAGGTGCAACGGCCACTCATTCGAATCGACGCACAGGCTTTCGACGGTGCTAGTGTGAAAAGCACCCGTAGAAAGACGAATACCCAAATGGTGGGCCGGCTCAAGCATCTTCAGAGCGCTTGCTGTCGCAGACTGGTAGATTATCGCCCCATAATATAGTCGCGTGCGTATGAGGCTTTTATCAAGAGGGATCAGGCACTTTTTGTCACTCCTCCACGAAGTGCATGAAAGCACTTTTAGAATGTTTTAGAACGGGTATCACGATAGCCTCTTTCCAGGAAGCAGGGATGATACCTGAAAACCATATGGTATTGTACAGGGAAAGGAGTGTTTTTTTTTTGCGTTTCGTGGGAGAGGTGTTTTAACATTTCGTATACAATGCGATCAGAGCCTGGGGCGGAATTCGTGCAACAGTTCAGTGCTGCTTGTAGCTCTGCTAAGCGGAATGGTTCATTGTATGCTTCATTATGCGTAGATCTCCTTTCCAACCTCTCGTTCCACTCTCGTTTTATACCTTTGGAAGGTATCGGAATAGTGTGTGAACTACATACGAATTTGAAGTGTGCTCCCAGAGAGTTAGCTTGGTCTTCCAGGCTTTTTCCCTGGGTGTCAACTAGGGGTACTGAATAAGCTGGTTTGACCTCGAACTTTCTTAACGCTGTTCCATACCTTGGCCTCATCTCTATAGGAGTTTATGCCAGCAATAAATTTCTGCCAGCTTTCCCTTCTGGCCTGGTGGCACGTTTACCGGCTTTCCGATTTAACCTTTTAAAACTAATCAGATTTTCTGCGGTCGGAGAACCGCGCAGACGCCCCCACGCTTTATTCTGTTTCATCCGAGCCTCGCGGCACTCGTCGTCCCACCAGGGCACACGACGTTTCCCTGTCGCCCTCGTTACTTCAGGTATACATTTGGAAGCGGCCTTAATTATAAAAGCGGTAAAAAAGTCTAAAGCAGCGTCAATACTTAAAGGGGCCATGTCCGCCCACGAGATATTAGTAGTGTTGTGAAACTTCTCCCAGTTGGCTCTGTCAAGCTTCCACCGAGGATCCTGGGGTGGATATTCGTTCTGTCTTTGTGTTTGGAGGAGTATTGGGAAGTGGTCTCTACCATAAGGGTTCTAAATCACTTCCCAGTTAAAATCAAGTAAAATAGATGGAGAGATGATGCAAAGATAGATGGATCAATATGATTTATTTGCGACGCTAAATAACGTGGATTATTTTTTGTTCAGTAAACATGCGCCCGTAGAAAACAGGAAATTCTCAATGAGGCGGCATTCCGTGTCGGTGCGAGCGTCCTCTTACAGGCTGCTGTGAGCATTAAGATCGCCGAGAACGTGAACAAGGTAAGGCTCGGGAAATTCATCAATAAATGATTGAAATTCATGTCTGCGCAGCTGGTGGTGTGGGGGTATGTATATTGAGCAGCTAGTGATGAGTTTGTAATTATAGCTCGAACAGTTACTTCCTCCAGTGCCGTTACGAGTGGAAAGTGCTGGCACGCTACGTTTTTGTCAAGTATAATTGCAACACCGCCAGATGATGCGAGAGCATCTTGGCGATATTTGCGAAAAATAACGTACTGACGGAGGAAATTTGTGTGTTTTGTATTTAAGTGTGTCTCCTGCACACAGAGCACCTTTGGACGAAATTTGCTAAGGAGTTCTTGTATATCGTCGAGATTGTGTAAGAGCCCTCTAGCGTTCCATTGTAATATGTTGTCCATTTTTAATGTGTGTGTGTGCTGTGTGTGGTAAAAGAAAAAGTAATTCATTTTACAGAGCCTTTGTCAGGCCCTGTGATTGGTGTTTTGTCTTTTAGCATAACGAAAGGAAGGCGTTTGGTCCACGATGAAGGAAAAGTAGAAGTCGTGCGTGACGCCTTCAGCTGGCGATGAAAACGTTCGATGATTTCATTGGCGATGGGATGGTATGAGGTAGTCTTGATGTGGTTGACACCGAGGAGCCGAGATAGATTGGTGAACAATGTGGAGTCGAACTGCGGCTAATCCACAAAGCGACGAGCGCTCGAGCTGTCGACTCCACAGTTATGTTTTGAAGGGGCATCGCTTCAGGCCATCTTGTGAACCTGTCAATGCAGGTTAAAAGGTAGCGATCGTTCCCGCATGGATGAAGGGGACCGAAAATGTCCACGTGTAGGTGGCTCAAGTGAGCGTCCGGGGAAGGAATCGCGCCAAGAGGAGTGACAGTGGGGCGATGCAATTTAGACTGTTGGCACCTGAGGCACGCACGTGACCAACGACGGACGTATGCGTTAATGCTCAGCCACACATAACGAGAAGTGATAAGTCGCTGTGTGGCGCAAATGCCAGGGTGAGCCAACGAGTGCAGGGCATCAGAGACTGATCGACGGAATGGGAGAGGGACGTAGGGACGAGGACGTCCTGTCGACGTATCACAAATGAGGGGCACGTCACAGTCAGGCACCAAGACGTCAGCCAAGACGAGAGATATGCCGCGGTTTCGTAGCAGCTGGGGCTCCTCGTCATTCTTCTGGGGGGCAGCCATGGCTGTGAAGTCGATGCTCGTTCGGCCGTGTTGTGTTCCATGGATAGCAGCGCCAGAAAGTGCCTCCGCAACGGCGTTGGCTTTTCCACTGACGTGGCGAATGTCGCTCGTGTATTCCGAGATGAAGGCGAGCTGTCTGATTTCGCGGGGTGCTTAAGAAGTGCTGGTGGACGTTAAAGCAGACGTCAGTGGTTTGTGATCCGTAAGGATGTGAAAGACGCGCCCTTCGAGGAAATGGCGAAAGTGCTTCACAGCCAAGTACATGGCAAGTAGCTATCGGCCGAAGGTGCTGCAGCGGCGCTCAGGAGGGGCAAGCTTCTTGGAAAAGAAGGCGATGGGCTGCCAAGCGCCAGCAACGGACTGTTGCAAGACTGCGCCGACGGCAGTGTCAGATGTGTCTACCATGACGGATGTTGGGGCGTCGCATTTAGGGTGGGCGAGGAGCGTAGCGCCAGCAATGGCTTCTTTAATGTCTCTCAATGCACGCTCAGCCGCATCGTTCCAGGGTACCGGGGTAAAACGGTGTTTTGACGCCCGTGAGAAGGTCGTTGAGAGGCTGCAGTATATCAGTGCAACGAGGAATGAAATGACCATAAAAGCTGGCGAGGCCAAGAAATTCACGCAGTTGCCTGGTGGTGGATGGTTGAAGATACTCACGAATGGCAGTTACACGAGTCGGTAGTGGATGAATGCCGTGTGCATTGACGCGATGGCCGATGAAGTCCACTTGCGTCACCCCGAACTCACTCTTAGGGCCGCTAACAACGAGGCCGAACTTGCTTAGTCTCTCAAGCACTTGATGTAGATAGTGCTTGTGAGCTTCAGTAGAGGTACTGAATACGAGTATATCGTCGAGATAGGCGAAGCAGCAGGTCAAGCCACGTAACACTTGGTCGACGAAACGTTGAAAGGTTTGTACCGCGTTGCTTAGACCAAATGGCATAAGTAAATAATCGAACAGGCTAAAGGGTCGGAATGTCTGCGAGTTCTACTGGGATCTGGTGATAGGCTTTCACCAGGTCCATCTTGCTGAAAATGGTGCAGCCGTGCAGTGCCCAAGTGAAATCCTGGATATGGGGAATCGGGTACCGATCCGGGACGGTGGCCTTGTTAAGAGCACGGTAATCACCGCATGGGCGCCAATCCCCAGTCTTTTTAGGCACCATGTGGAGGCGTGAGGTCCAAGGACTGGAGGATGGACGAATGAAACCAAGTTCAAACATGTTCTCAAACTCCTTTTTGGCAACAGTGAGACGATCTGGTGCGAGGCGGCGAGCCCGGGCAATTACGGGAGGACCCTTCGTGACGATGTGATATGTCACGCTGTGGGCGGCCGAGGACTGAAAGTAGGGTGGTCGGAAGACGTCCGGAAACTCGGCACTGACGCTTGACCAAGGGTCGGGCACGGTTGTGTGCGCCTGGAAAAGCCGGAGCGGTGAAGCTCGACAGGAAACGCCTTGGATGGCTAAACTTGTCTCGGAGTCCAGGATGCAGCTATGCCGCATGACGACGACGAGCTTGTAGTGCCATAGGAAGTCGGCTCCGATAATTATTTGGCGCACGTGCGCGATAAAGAGCCAGCGAAAGCTACGTCTGAGGCCAATGTCGAGTCACCGACTTTTAGCCGTAAGTCGAGAGAGGGATTCTTAGTTGGGCAAAGGTGAAGAATGGGGGGGAGTGACGCAGTAACTGTCTCAGGCGACGATGCCACAACCGCGACACTTGCGGGGAATGGGGGGAAAATATAGAGTTAGAGTCTGAGGGGGAGTAAGGGGCTTGGAGAAAGTAGAAGAGACCGGGAGCACAGAAGGCAGAAGTTCGTCGCCGTCAGTTCCAGGCTTGGTCAGCGTGGTTTAAAGGCGGTCGGCTAGCTGTGCGTCCTCGATGTAGTTGAGGACTGCGCGCAGAGCATAGCGCACGCGATGAGCCGATCGTACCGGGTGAAGGAAGTCGTCCACAGCAGCAGACGATAGTCCCAGCTGCCTGTAGGCACTCGCGAGCGCCTCGCAGTGCATGGAGAGGGCGGGCAGGAGAGGAGGAGATGTGCCACGGTTTCGCTCTCTCCGCAGTCATTGCAGAAGGGCGAGAGTGCACCGCGGAGGCGATGGCGGTGCTCGGCAGCCCAGATGGAACCAGTCCGCAGTGCGAGGGGGAGGGAGCGCTCTTTCGTGGCGAGCGTGCTTTCCAAATGCTGTCAAATGCCGACTGCACGTCGAGCAGAAGTAGCAGGGCTGTCTCCCGGTCGTGTAGCGCTTGCTCCAGAGTGCCAACAACCGCGGCAATCGAGTCGGCCGTGGTGCGAAGAGCGCCAAAAGCCGCACTGCTGTGGCGGGAAGGTGCCGCTCGACGTAGTTATCCATTGGAGGCGATGAAGCGCCATGGCCTCCATGGTTTTTCCCGGGACTGCTGTCAGGGAGATCGGCCGGTATCAGTTGAGGTTGCGCGGTGGTTTCCCGCGCTTGAACACCGGCACGACCGGCGCGGTGCGCCAGGACTCCGGGAGGGAACCGCTGCAGAAAACCTCGTTGAACGCGACGAGCAAGAGATGGCGCTGGTCATCGTTGAGGTTCTGCAGCATGCTGTGTGTTATTCCGTCCGGCCCCGGTGCGCTGCGGTGACATCTGCGGTTGAGGACGGGCGCGAGCTCGTGCTCTGTGAACTCGGCGTCACGCAGGCAAGCGAGTTGCGGCGAGATGGCCGCGTCAGTCGATGTAGTGGGCGGTAGGGCCGGATGGTGTCCTCCGAAAGTGCCGGGCCGCACGCTTGGAGGCACAGAGGGGGCTGGCGCGAAGGCGTCTGCTAGGAGCTGGGATAGTTCAAGCTCCGTGATGCCGCGCGCCACCGCAATCGCGAGAACTGGGTGGCGAGGGGTCCTTGGGTTGAGTAGTCCTCTCATAATGGGCCAGGCACGATTGCGGCGACGTGGATCGCTGAGAGACGAGCAGACGCAGGACCAGCTGTTGCGCCTGAGTCGCCGCGCCTGTCGTCTGCAGACCGCGTCTATTTGATTGTGCACCGTCCAGTTCTCGACACGGTCCGTGCGGATCGCGATACGCTGTGCACGTCGGCGAGCGGCTCGCAGATTCAACAGTTTGACGCCACGGCACGGGGAGCCGCCAGGAACAACACAGCGCGTTGTGGCTGAACGCGCGCACTCCGCCATGTCAATCAAAAAGTCACTGGCGAGCGGTGGTTTCGGGCAGAGCTCGCGAAAAACACACCACATCACGACACTAAACGCGCTTCGCCCCACGACTCGGGTGGCAGGGCGATGGGGTAGTGGTCCGATCCGGCGGTGTCTGGGGCTCGTGTCCAGGTGTATGAGCAGCACTGAGACACCAGTGCCAGGTCGATCGTGGAGGGGCGTGTGCTGCGGCGCACAGACGTCGGCTCACCAGTGTTGAGAATGGTAAGACCTGCGGTGGCGATCGCGTCCGACAGGCACCGGCCGCGAAGGTCGGTCAGCCCGCAACCCCAGCTGTTGTGGTGAGCGTTGAAGTCCCCACACATGATGCAGTCAGCTGTTAGCGCCGCGGCGAGGGCGGGGGGACAAACGCGTAGTCACAACGGAGGTTCGGCCGAACGTAGACACACGCCCCCCGAAGTGTCCACACCACCTACACGCACTGTCACTGCGAGGCACTCAACTGCGTCGTCGCAGAAACGTTCACAGGGGATACCAGTGTGTGCGAGGGTAGCGCGCACATACAGGGCAGTTCGGGGCGAGCCAGGGGCGTGGCCGGGGTTGGTGCACGGCGCATCGGAACAATTGCTCAACACGCACGTCGTCGGTCCGCTGTACCCGATGAAGTCGCGGAGCGTCAGGTCCTCAGCATGCGCGTGCGTTTCCTGCAGGGCGAGAATGTCGAATTCTTGCAGGGCTTTGTGCTCTGCAACTTCGGCGTGTCGGCGGCGCAGCGAGTGACAGTTCCACTGCAGGATGCGCGGCCTGGGGTGATTGCTGAGGTCCAGCCATGTTGGTTCAGGGCTTGTTGCGTGGCGAGAGCCGCGGCGCACAGGGAGTAGGCAGGTGAGCTCGGCGGGAGAAACTCCAGCGCTGTTCTGAGGGCTGCTGCGAGCACGGCGATCGTCGATTCGCGCCAAGCGCTCGCAGAGGGATCGGCGCGAGTGGATGCCGGTAGCTCGTTCTTGGAGCTGCCGCCAGCGATGATAGAGCAGAGCAGCCCCGGCTTAGCTGGCTTAGAGACACGGGTCTGCTGGGGGGGAGCTCTTGGCGGCGCCGTGGGTCTGTGCCTCCTGGCTAGCGGGTTCCCTCCTGTTCTGGGCGCGAGCCTCTGCGAGCTGCCGCTCCTTCTGCCAGCGAGGGCAGTGTGGTTCCGTGGCGATGTGCTTGCCGCCACAAAAAAGGCATTTGGCTGCCGGTGCCATGTACTCTGACTGTTCGTGGGCTGCCCCACAGCGAATACAGCGCCGGTCGAACGTGCAGGAGGCCTGGACGTGTCCGTACCTACCGCAGGAGTCGCACTGGACAGATCGTGGTTGTCGCGCTTTCATATAGCGAAGCTGTTTGCAGAGCGAGCCCTCAGGGGATGGTTTGGTCCCCTCAAAGCGGACGATGAGGTTCCTCCCGGATAGCGAACACGCTGTTACAGGGAGGTCGGACGCAATGTTCTCGCGGATCTCGTCCACCCCGAGCGCTGTGTCGACGCCGAAAATGATGCCGCTACAGGCGTTGTTGGTGGCGGCCCTCCTGGCACGGACACTGATGCCACAAATGTCTGTGATGGCGAGGAGAGGCTCGAGGAAGCTTCTGACGGGAACGTCGGCCGTAAGTCCGGATAGTCGATCCGTTCACCGCGGTGAGAAGAGGTGTCGGAAGGATGGCGTCTTTCAGCCAACGCAGGAGCAAGGACGCAGATTTCAACGCCAGTATCGGCGAGGTAGCGGACCTTGGTGCTACGGTCGGTAACGTAGAAGAGACGACTGTGCCTGGGGCAGGGAACAGCGGTCGCCGTCACTGTTCGGCCCGGTCGTTTCCCATGTACGAAAAAGCTGACGACAGTTATTTGCACGCGACCCGTAACGATGGGGGGTACTAGCAAAGGCTGTCGGCAGTAGTAGAACGGCGGCTAGAGCGATTAGGGCTGAGGCGGTGAGTTTGTTGGAAGGCAGCGACTTAAGCTGTAAGTTGCTCTACTTTTCTGGTGAGCTCCTCATTAGCAGCGAGGAGACGCGCATAACTGTCGCCACTAGCTGTGCTGTTGGGCAAAGGGCCTGTAGGGTCACGAAGTGATGGCCACGGAGGGGAACCAACATCAATAATTTTGTCGGCCAACTGAGCCAGAGATTCCAGTGTCAATGCTGAAGACGCTGTCAGAATCATGCGCACCTGTGTTGGAAGGCGCTGCAGAAATATTTCCCGAAGAAGCGCACTGTTCGGTGACGCAGCGAGGTCGGACACTAAGGTTTGCATGCGACGCAGTACGTCAATAGGTTTGCGATCGCCTAGCTCCTCTAATGCACGGAGCTGCTGCAGTCGGTGTTGTTCGCTGTCGGTAGTGCGCCCGATGACCGTCTCCTTAAGATGATCATGGGGATGACCAACTGGGGGAGAAAGTAGAACATCGCGAACGACCGCAGCAATATGAGGCAGAAGCGCTCCCACGACATGGTCATACATGGCCGACTGGGAAATGAGCCGATGACGACGGAAGAATGACTCCACGGTGATGAACCAAAGTTCCAAGTCCGACGACCAGAAATCAGGGAGCATGTGAGCGGAAACCTCGGGCTCGTGGGGTTGGGGCGATGATAACGGTACGTGATGAGACGTCATGACTGGCTTCGGGAAGGACTGCGAAGAATGCGGTGCTGGAGTTCCTCGCAGCTGTAGGCCAAGTGAAGCGGCTGAGGCGAGCGCAAATCAGGAAGCGAGCGCAATCAGGCGAAGTCCGGGTGACTACTGTAGCGAGCGATGGAGACGTGAGACGACGTCCTGAAGGCGGCCGACGTGGCCATGTCGTTTTCTCGCTACTTTATTTGGAAGACCAACCAGAGCTGCGCCGGCTGCAGGCGTGCCAACCGCCAGGCGTGTCAGCTCGTTCTTGTTGCTTCGTCGTCGTCGTCTTCACCTGGTGGGATTGTTGAAGCCGGCTGTAGTGCGCTACGCGTCCATCCGTGTTCATCCACTCGTCAGTCAGTGTCCGTCCGTCCCTCCATCCGTCCGTGTCCGTCCATCAGTCCGTCCGTCCGTGTCTGTCCATCTGTGTGTCTGTCTGTTCGTTTATCCATGTCCGTCCGTCCGTGTCCGTCCGTCCATACATCCATCCGGGCGCCCGTCCGTGTCCGACCAACCGTCCGTTCATCTACCCATGTCCGTCCGTGTCCGACCGTCCGTCCATCCGTGTCTGTCCGTCCGTGTCCGACCATCCGCCCATCCGTGTCCATCTATTCGTGGCCACAAGCTTTCGCCGAACACACTTTGGAATGTAGGAAGTACCCTTCAATACTTAAGGCGAAAGCCTTTAATGTCTCATCCTCAAGTCCGTCCATCCATCCGTCCGTCCGTCCATCAAGCCGTCCGTTCATGTCCCCACGTCCGTCTATCCATCTGCCCGTCCGTCCGTGTCCGCCCATCCATCCATCCGTGCGGACGCCCGTCCGTCCGCCCGTGTCCAACCGTGCGTCTGTCTGTCCTTCCATCCCTGTCAATCCGTCCGTTAATCTGTGTCATTCCGTCCGTGTCCCCACGTTCGTCCATCCATCCGTCCGTCCGTCCGTCCATCCGTGTTCGTCCGTCCATCCATCCGGCCGGCCGTCCGTGTCCGTCCGTCCACCCATCTGGAAGTCCGTCCGTGTGTCCCTCCGTCCGTCCGTATCCGCCGTCCCTCCATCCGTCCATCCGTGTCCTTCCGTCTCTCCCCGCGTCCGTCCGTCCATCTCCGATTTCAAGGAGCACCGGATACCAAGAAGTACCAGTGGCATACGTTGAAGCCATTGTGATGGCGTGCCATGGGCAATCAGTGCTGCCTTGAGTTGTCGATGGAAGCGTTCCACGAGGCCATTAGTCTGCGGATGGTAGGCGCCCGTGCGAAGACGATGCGCCAAGCAAATGCAAGCGCTCATGAAAGAAGGCAGACTCCAATTGCTGTCCTCTGTCAGTCATTATCTTGGTAGGGCATCCGAAGTGCGCAAACCATGTTGCGACGATTGGTGCCGCGACCGTTGCTGCAGAGCTGTCTGAAAGCGGAGTCGCTTCTGGCCAACGCGTATTTCTATCGACAGCTCCGGGCAGGCAGCCAAATCCATCACATGGTGGGGAGTGGTCCGACTATGTCAATATGGACAATGTCGAAAGGATGGTCAGGCTGCAGAAAATGGCGTGTTGGGAAAACAGGGTACCTGTGGACTTGGCAGAGTGTACATGCACGTATTCAGTCGCGTACATCTGCGTTCATCCGGGGCATTACGTAGCGTGAAGAAACAAGGCGTTGTGAGTCACGAACGCAGGGGTGAGCGAGCTGGTGAAGCGGGTCGAAAAGCTGCTTGCGTAGCGTGCTAGGTACAAAGGGTCTGGGTGTGCCTGTCGAAGCGTCGCAGACAAGGTTGGCGCCATCAAGCAGGAGATGGTCCGATCACCGTGCTGTTTTAGATGGGCGCAGTTTTGTGAGCTCGGGATCATTAGGTTGGTGTGCTGCGAGCGTCTGCACATCAAGTGCCGCCGGAGTTGATGGTGATGTCACGGCGTCCACGCGCATGAGAGTATCAACAGCTTTGTTCTGGTCGCCGCTGACGTGTCGCATGTCGGTGGAGAATTCCGATATAAAGAGATGGCGTATTTCTCGTGGCGTATGCGTCGACTACTCTCTGCAAAGCGCATATGTCCACGGCTTGTTGTCCGTGAAAATTGTACATGCTCTACCTTCGACGAATGGCAAAAGTGTCGGAAAGCTAGGTAAATACCAAGTAACTCTCGACCGAAGGTGCTGCAACGAGCATGTGTTGGGCTGAGTTTCTTGAAGAAGAAGGCTAGGGGTTGCTATGAGTTGTCAACACGCTGCTGGAGAACCGCTCCCACGGCTGTGCTAGACACGCCACTCATGAGGGCTTCTAGTGCCGTGGGGTTGAGATGGGGAAGAAATGCAGCGTTGGTGAGCGCGCCCTTGATCTTGATAAAGACGTCTCCAGCAGAGGCGTCCCAAGGGAGCAAGGATGTCTTGTTCTTGCTGGCAAGCAGACGGTCCAAAGGCGCCACTATATCTCCACAGTTCTTAATAAATCGGCGGTAAAAGTTAACGATGCCGAGGAATTTCCGCAGCTTCGTGATCGTTGTGGGCCTAGGCAAGCTCTGGACTGCTTCGATTTTTGATGAAAGTGGGCGGATGCCACTGGTGTCCAGGTGATGTCCCAGAGTTACCAAGTAAGAGTCACCAAACTCGTTTTTCGAGACGTTGATGACGATGCCGCGGCCAGATAGTCGTTGTAGTAGACAACGGAGGTGTTGTAAATGCTCTTCCACAGATTAACTGGTCACCAACAAGTCGTCGAGGTAGGCAAAGACGAAGGGTAGACCACGCCTGAACGTGTCAATGAAACGTTGAAATGACTGAGGGGCATTCCGGAGACCAAACGGCAGACGCAAGAAATCGAAGACTGTGAAGGATGTTGTAATAATCGTCTTGGGTATATCTGACTCGGCCACGAGAATTTGGTGGTTCCCTGCGCAGCAATGCCTTTCACAGAGAGGTAAGTTGTCGCGTCTAGGAGACATTGTCGCTTGACGTCGACGGTGAGGCCATGGTCGGAGAGGAAATCAGCACCGATAATGGCAGAAGGAACGTCGGCGACCATGAACAGCCAGCGAAATGGTCTTCGTAGTCCCAGGTTGAGTGAGCGAACGTTGTCGAAATACTGGAATCCGCGTTCCATTCCAAAGCTTGCAAGTACAGCTACGTACAGCTAAGTACATCTGGACGTCAGTGGGCATGCTCTGAAAGAATAGCTCACGGACGTAGGTGCTGTCCCTGGTGGAAACGCGTGGACCGAGAAGAATAAGGAATTGACGCAGTAGCTGGCTTGGCCGTTGATTGCCGAGTTGTTTGAGTGAGAGTAGCTCTTGCATCTTATAAAAAAAGCGCAAAATGACACGGGGACCAAGCATAGACCCACAGAGGACAAGCGCTTTCTAACAACTGACTTTGCGCTTTTTTATAAGATGAACCTTTTCCAACTAGGCCAAACAGCCGTTTTGCTGAACTTCATTTCTAGCTCTTGCAACCGTATGCGTTCCGAGGGAGCCGTGCGGTCCAGTATAGCGCTCTTGATTACGTCATACGGCGACTCTGGTAGGTAGTGCGCGAACGAATGCAGACGGTCGGAAATATCGTCGATGACGGTTGCTAGAAGCGCATCGACAACACGGACGTGCTTCTCGTCTCGTCTGTGTCGGTGGCGCTACATCTGTGCGTCTATGTCTCTCCATCCGTCCGTCCGTGTGCGTCCGCCCGTCCATCCGTCCGTGTGTTCGTCCGTCCGTCAGTTCGTGTCCGCCCATCCGTCCGTGTTCATTTATCCGTCTGTCCGCGCGTCTGTCCGTCCGTCCGTGTGTCCGTCCGTTCGTCCATGTTTGTCCGTATGTCCGCCCATCCGTGCGGCCATATGTGTCCGTCTGTCCATCTGTCCGTCCGTGTGTCCGTCCGTCCACCCATGTCCGACCGTCTGTCGGTCCGTCTGTCCGTCCATCCATGTCAATCCGCTCATCCGTCAGTGTCCATCCATCCCACAATTCGTCCGTGTCCGTCCACCCGTCTGTCCATCCGCGTGCCTCCGTCCATCCGTCCGCACGTGTCCGACGGTCCATCCTTGTGCTCATCTTTCTGTCCGTCCGTCCGTGTCCGTTCGTCCATCCATCCGCCCGTCCGTCAGCGTGCGTCCGTCCCTCCATCCGTCCGTCCGTCCGTGTCTGTTCATGCGTCTGTGTGTCCGTCTGTTTGTTTATCCGCGCTCGTCCATTCGTCCATCCACCCGTCCGTCCAACCATCCATCCGTGCGTCCATCCATGTCCCTCCGTCCGTGTCCGTCCGTCCGTGTCCGCCCGTCCATCCATCCGTCTGTCCGCCGGTGTCCGTCCATCCATTGATCCGTCCGAGCATCCGTTCGTGTCAATCCGTCCGTTCATCGATCCGCCCGTTTGTCTGTCCGTCCGTCCGTGTCTGTCGTTCCGTCCGTGTGTCCATCCGTCCGCCCGTGTTCGACCATCCGTCCATCCATCCATCTCCATCCGTCCGTGTTCGTGCGTTCGTCCGTCCGTCCATGTCCACCAGTCTGTTTGTTCGTCTGTCCACCCGACTGTCCTTCCGTGTTTGTCCGTATGTCCGTCCATCCATCCGTTTGTCCTTGTCTGTCCGTATGTTCGTCCATCCATGCGGCCGTCCGTGTCCGTCTGTTCATCTGTCCGTCCGTCCGTCCATGTCTGTCGTTCCGTCCATGTGTCCATCCGTCCGCCCGTGTCCGACCGTCCGTCCATCCATCCGTGTCCATCCGTCCGTCCGTCCATCCATGTCTGTCCATCAATCCGGCCGTCCTTCCATCCATGTAAGTCCGTCCGTCCGTATCTGTCCGTGTCCATCCGCCCGTCTGTCCGTGCGTCCATGTTCATCTTTCCGTCCGTCCGTCCGTGTATGTCCGGCCGCCCATGTCCATCCGTCCGTCTGTGTGTCTGTCTGTTCCTCATCCAAATCCGTCCATCCATCCGTGCGTCCGTCCGTGCGTCCGCACTTGGCCGACCGTCCGGCTGTGTCCGACCGTCCCCCCATCCATATCCGTCCGTCCATCCGTGTCTGTCCACCCGTCCGTGCGTCCGTTTGCTTGTCCATCCGCGTCTATCCATCCGTGTCCGTCCGTGCGACCGTCCTTCCGTCTTTGTCCGTGCGTCCTTCCGTCTTTGTCCGTGCGTCCGTCAGTCCGTGTCCATCAGTCCGTTTGTTCCTCTGTCCCCCCCGTCTGTATCCGTCCGTCCGTCCATCAATTCCATTCGTCCGTGTTTGTCCGTATGTCCGTCTATCCGTGCGGCTGTCCGTGTCTGTCCATCTGCCCGTCCGTCCGTGTCCGTCCGTCGGTCTGTCCGTCCGTGTTTTTCCCTCCGTCCGTCCGACCGTGTCCGGCCGTCCGTGCGTCCATCCGCCGTCCATCTCCATCTGTCCGTCAGTGTCCGTGTCCATCCGTCCATCTGTGTCCGTCTGTTTGTTCGCATCCGTCCGTCTATCCGTATGTCCGTCGATCCATGTTCGTATGTTTCCTATATCCGTCCATCAGTGTCCGTCCATCCGTCCTTGTCTGTCCGTCCGTCCATGGGCGTCCTTCCGGTCCGTCCATGTCTCTCCATCCGTCGGTCCGTCCGTGCGCCCATGTCCGTCTGTCCGTCCGTGTGTCCGTCTCTCCGTCCATCCGTCCGTGTCCCACCGTCCGCCCATCCGTGTGCGACCGTCCGTGTACATCCATCGGTCTGCGTCCATCCGTCTGTAGCGAGCAATGGAGAAATGACACGACGTTGTGAAGGCGGCCGACGTGGCCGTGCCGATTTCTCGATACTATATTTGGAAGACCAAACGGGTGGCGGCGGCCGCAGGCGTGCCAACCGCCAGGCGTGCGAACTCGTTCTGGTTGCTTTGTCGTCGTCGTCGTCGTCTTCTTCACCTGGTCGGATTGTTGTAGCCCGCTCTAGTGCGCTACAGGGCCATCGTTTTAGCGAGGAAGTCGTAGGTATGTTGTAGGTGGCCATAAGCAGACTGTTGAGCCGCGAAATGCACGCGGCGAGTATGGCGGTCTGAAGTGACTAAGATGTGACGTTGTTGAAGTGTCGTATTCAAGTACGCAGGTTTGAGACGGTCGACGGAAACTGTATCGTTGCGGCCGTTGATGAGCAGGCGGAAGTGTTTAGGTGTGTGCTTGACGACCTTAAACGGGTCATCATACGGAGGCTGCAAGGGAGGTCGCGCGGCATCGCGTCGCACAAAAACGAGCGTGCAGTGTTGTAGGTTGGGACTGACATACACACTACTGAATGTTCGTCGTTGTCGAGGAGGAACCACGGTACGCATAGCGTTTCGCAGATGGTATGCATAGTCGGAAACGTCTACAGTTACCGTGGGCGAGTCACTGAAAAAGTCACCCTGAACTCGAAGAGTGGTGCCAAATGTCAGCTCGGCGGCGCTTATGGAGGATGGAAGTGAGCAGCGCGGAAAACAAGACGACGCACACAGGGAGAACAGACAAGTACAAGCGCTGTACTAGTCCTTATGGAGGAGTCGCTACGAAGAGATGTGCGGATGCGAAGCATAACGAAAGGAAGGCGTTTGTTCCACGATGAAGGAAAAGTGGAAGTCGTGCGTGACGCCTTCGGCTGGCGATGAAAACGTTCGATGATTTCATTGGCGATGGGATGGTATGAGGTAATCTTGATGTGGTTGACACCGAGGAGCCGAGATAGATTAGTGAACAATATGGAGTCGAACTGCGGCTAATCCACAAAGCGACGAGCGCTCGAGCTGTCGACTCCACAGTTATGTTTTGAAGGGGCATCGCTTCAGGCCATCTTGTGGACCTGTCAATGCAGGTTAACAGGTAGCGATCGTTCTCGCATGGAGGAAGGGGACCGAAAATGTCGACGGACGCTCACTTCAGGTGGCTGAAGTGAGCGTCCGGGGAAGGGATCGCGCCAAGAGGAGTGACAGTGGGGCGATGCAATTTAGACTGTTGGCACCTGAGGCATGCACGTGACCAACGACGGACGTATACGTTAATGCTCGGCCACACATAACGAGAAGTGATAAGTCGCTGTGTGGCGCGAATGCCTGGGTGAGCCAACGAGTGCAGGGCATCAAAGACTGCTCGACGGAATGGGAGAGGGACGTAGGGACGAGGACGTCCTGTCGACTTATCACAAATGAGGGGCACGTCACAGTCAGGCACCAAGACGTCAGCAAAGACGAGAGATGTGCCGCGGTTTCGTAGCAGCTGGGGCTCCTCGTCATTCTTCTGGGGGGCAGCCATGGCTGTGAAGTCGATGCTCGTTCGGCCGTGTTGTGTTCCATGGATAGCAGCGCCAGAAAGTGCCTCCGCAACGGCGTTGGCTTTTCCACTGACGTGGCGAATGTCGCTCGTGTATTCCGAGATGAAGGCGAGCTGTCTGATTTCGCGGGGTGCTTAAGAAGTGCTGGTGGACGTTAAAGCAGACGTCAGTGGTTTGCGATCCGTAAGGATGTGAAAGACGCGCCCCTCGAGGAAATGGCGAAAGCGCTTCACAGCCAAGTAGATGGCAAGTAGCTCTCGGCCGAAGGTGCTGCAGCGGCGCTCAGGGAGGGGCAAGCTTCTTGGAAAAAGAAGGAGATAGGCTGCTAAGCGCCAGGAACGGACTGTTGCAAGACTGAGCCTACGGCACTGTCAGATGCGTCTACCATGACGGATGTTGGGCCGTCGCATTTAGGGTGGGCGAGGAGCGTAGCGCCGGCAATGGCTTCTTTAATGTCTCTAAATGCACGCTCAGCCGCATCGTTCCAGGGTACCGGGGTAAAACGGTGTTTTGACGCCCGTAAGCAGGTCGTTCAGAGGCTGCAGTATATCAGCGCAACGAGGAATGAAATGACGATAAAAGTTGGCGAGGCCAAGAAATTCACGCAGTTGCCTGGTGGTGGACGGTTGAGGATACTCACGAATGGCAGTTGCACGAGTCGGTAGTGGACGAATGCCGTGTGCATTGACGCAATGGCCGATGAAGTCCAGCTGCGTCACCCCGAACTCACTCTTAGGGCCGCTAACAACGAGGCCGATCTTGCTTAGTCTCTCAAGCACTTGATGTAGATGGTGCTTGTGAGCTTCAGTAGAGGTACTGAATACGAGTATATCGTCGAGATAGGCGAAGCAGCAGGTCAAGCCACGTAACACTTGGTCGACGAAACGTTGAAAGGTTTGTACCGCGTTGCTTAGACCAAATGGCATGCGTAAATAATCGAACAGGCTAAAGGGTGTTTAATGGTAGTCTTCGGAATGCGTGCGAGTTCGACTGGGATCTGGTGATAGGCTTTCACCAGGTCCATCTTGCTGAAAATGGTGCAGCCGTGCAGTGCCGAAGTGAAATCCTGGATATGGGGAATCGGGTACCGATCCGGGACGGTGGCCTTGTTAAGAGCACGGTAACCACCGCATGGGCGCCAATCCCCAGTCTTTTTAGGCACCATGTGGAGGCGTGAGGTCCAAGGACTGGAGCAGGGACGAATGAAACCAAGTTCAAACGTGTTCTCAAACTCCTTTTTGGCAACAGCGAGACGATCTGGTGTGAGGCGGCGAGCCCGGGCAACTACGGGAGGACCCCTTCGTGACGATGTGATATGTCACGCTGTGGGCGGCCGAGGACTGAAAGGAGGGTGGTCGGAAGACGTCCGGAAACTAGGCAATGACGCTTGACCAAGGGTCGGGAACGGTTGTGTGCGCCTGTAAAAGCCGGAGCGGTGAAGCTCGACAGGAAACGCCTTGGATGGCTAAACTTGTCTCGGAGTCCAGGATGCAGCTATGCCGCATGGCGACGACGAGCTTGTAGTGCCATAGGAAGTCGGCTCCGATAATTGTTTGGCGCACGTGCGCGATAAAGAGCCAGCGAAAGCTACGTCTGAGGCCAATGTCGAGTCACCGACTTTTAGCCGTAAGTCGAGAGAGGGATTCTTAGTTGGGCAAAGGTGAAGAATGGGGGGGGAGTGACGCAGTAACTTTCTCTCAGGCGAGGACGCCACAACCGCGATACTTGCGGGGAATGGGGGAAAATATAGAGTTAGAGTCTGAGGGGGAGTAAGGGGCTTGGAGAAAGTAGAAGAGACCGGGAGCACAGAAGGCAGAAGTTCGTCGCCGTCAGTTCCAGGCTTGGTCAGCGTGGTTTAAAGGCGGTCGGCTAGCTGTGCGTCCTCGATGTAGTTGAGGACTGCGCGCAGAGCATAGCGCACGCGATGAGCCGATCGTACCGGGTGAAGGACGTCGTCCACAGCAGCACACGATAGTCCCAGCTGCCTGCAGGCACTCGCGAGCGCCTCGCAGTGCATGGAGAGGGCGGGGCAGGAGAGGAGGAGATGTGCCACGGTTTCGCTCTCTCCGTAGTCATTGCAGAAGGGCGAGAGTGCACCGCGGAGTCGATGGCGGCGCTCGGCAGGCCAGACGGAACCAGGCCGCAGTGCGAGAAGGAGGGAGCGCTCTTTCCTGGCGAGCGTGCTTTCCAAATGTTGTCAAACGCTGAGTGCACGTCGAGCAGAAGTAGCAGGGCTGTCTCCCGGTCGTGTAGCGCTTGCTCCAGAGTGCCGACAACCGCGGCAATCGAGTCGGCCGTGGTGCGAAGAGCGCCAAAAGCCGCACTGCTGTGGCGGGAAGGTGCCGCTCGAGGTAGTTATCCATTGGACGCGATGAAGCGCCTTGGCCTCCATGGTTTTTCCCGGGACTGATATCAGGGAGATCGGCCGGTATCAGTTGAGGTTGCGCGGTGGTTTGCCGCGCTTCAACACCGGCACGACCGGCGCGGTGCGCCAGGACTCCGGGAGGGAACCGCTGCAGAAAACCTCGCTGAACGCGACGAGCAAGAGATCGCTCTGGTCATCGTCGAGGTTCCGCAGCATGCTGTGTGTTATTCCGTCCGGCCCCCGGTGCGCTGCGGTGACATCTGCGGTTGAGGACGGGCGCGAGCTCGTGCTCTGTGAACTCGGCGTCACACAGGCAAGCGACTTGCGGCGAGATGGCCGCGTCAGTTGGTGTAGTGGGCGGTAGGGCCGGATGGTGGCCTCCGAGAGTGCCGGGCCGCACGCTTGGAGGCGCAGAGGGGGCTGGCGCGAAGGCGTCTGCTAGGAGCTGGGATAGTTCAAGCTCCGTGATGCCGCGCGCCACCGCAATCGCGAGCACTGGCTGGCGAGGGGTCCTTGGGTTGAGTAGTCCTCTCATGATGGGCCAGGCACGATTGCGGCGACGTGGGTCGCTGAGAGACGAGCAGACGCCGGACCAGCTGTTGCGCCTGAGTCGCCGCGCCTGTCGTCTGCAGACCGCGTCTATTCGATTGTGCACCGTCCAGTTCTCGACACGGTCCGTGCGGATACGCTGTGCACGTCGGCGAGCGGCTCGCAGATTCAAGAGTTTGACGCCAGGGCACGGGGAGCCGACAGGAACAACACAGCGCGTTGTGGCTGAACGCGCGCACTCCGCCATGTGAGTGAAAAAGTCACTGGCGAGCGTTGGTTTCGCGCAGACTTCGCGAAAAACACGCCACCTCACGACAC
Organism: Rhipicephalus appendiculatus; assembly: GCA_030522465.1. Lineage (NCBI taxonomy): Eukaryota > Metazoa > Arthropoda > Arachnida > Ixodida > Ixodidae > Rhipicephalus > Rhipicephalus appendiculatus. Next base: position 17,818 of record JALIZH010020870.1, on the reverse strand, counting down.
TGTAAACGCGCTTCGCCCCACGACTCGGGTGGCACGGCGATGGGGTAGTGGTCCGATCCGGCGGTGTCTGGGGCTCGTGTCCAGGTGTATGAGCAGCACTGAGACACCAGTGCCAGATCGATCGTGGAGGGGGCGTGTGCTGCGGCGCACAAACGTCGGCTCACCTATGTTGAGAATGGTGAGACCTGCGGTGGCGATCGCGTCCGACAGGCACCGGCCGCGAAGGTCGGTCAGCCCGCAACCGCAGCTGTTGTGGTGAGCGTTGAAGTCCCCACACATGATGCAGTCAGCTGTTAGCGCCGCGGCGAGGCGGGGGACAAACGCGTAGTCACAACGGAGGTTGGGCCGAACGTAGACACACGCCACCGAAGTGTCCACACCACCTACACGCACTGTCACTGCGAGGCACTCAACTGCGTCGTCGCAGAAACGTTCACAGGGGATACCAGTGTGTGCGAGGGTAGCGCGCACATACAGGGCAGTTCGGGGCGAGCCAGGGGCGTGGCCGGGGTTGGTGCACGGCGCATCGGAGCAATTGCTTAACGCGCACGTCGTCGGTCCGCTGTACCCGATGAAGTCGCGGAGCGTCAGGTCCTCAGCACGCGCGTGCGTTTCCTGCAGGGCGAGAATGTCGAATTCTTGCAGGGCTTTGTGCTCTGCAAGTTCGACGTGTCGGCGGCGCAGCGAGTGACAGTTCCACTGCAGGATGCGCGGCCTGGGGCGATTGCTGAGGTCCAGCCATGTTGGTTCAGGGCTTGTTACGTGGCGACAGCCGCGGCGCACAGGGAGTAGGCAGGTGAGCTCGGCGGGAGAAACTCCAGCGCTGTTCTGACTGCTGCTGCGAGCACGGCGATCGTCGATTCGCGCCAAGCGCTCGCAGAGGGATCGGCGGGAGTGGATGCTGGTAGCTCGTTGTTGGAGCTGCCGCCAGCGATGATAGAGTAGAGCAGCCCCGGCTTAGCTGGCTGAGAGACACGGGTCTGCTGGGGGGGGCGAGCTCTTGGCGGCGCCGTGGGTCTGTCCCTCCTGGCTAGCGGGTTCCCTCCTGTTCTGGGCGCGAGCCTTTGCGAGCTGCCGCTCCTTCTGCTAGCGAGGGCAGTGCGGTTCCGTGGCGACGTGCTTGCCGCCACAAAAAAGGCATTTGGCTGCCGGTGCCATGTACTCTGACTGTTCGTGGGCTGCCCCACAGCGAAGACAGCGCCGGTCGAACGTGCAGGAGGCCTGGACGTGTCCGTACCGACCGCAGGAGTCGCACTGGACAGGTCGTGGTTCTCGCGCTTTCACAGAGCGGAGCTGTTTGCAGACCAAACCATCCCCTCAGGGGATGGTTTGGTCCCCTCAAGGCGGACGATGAGGTTCCTCTCGGATCGCGAACACGCTGTTACAGGGAGGTCGGACGCAATGCTCTCGCGGATCTCGTCCTCCCCGAGCGCTGTGTCGACGCCGAAAATGATACCGCTATATGTGTTGTTGGTGGCGGCCCTCCTGGCACGGACACTGATGCCACAAATGTCTGTGATGGCGAGGAGAGGCTCGAGGAAGCTTCTGACGGGAACGTCGGCCGTAAGTCCGGATAGTCGATCCGTCGACCGCGGTGAGAAGAGGTGTCGGGAGGATGGCGTCTTTCAGCCAACGTAGGAGCAAGCACGCAGATTTCAACGCCAGTAACGACGAGGTAGCGGACCTTGGTGCTACGGTCGGTAACGTAGAAGAGACGACTGTGCCTGGGGCCGGGAACAGCGGTCGCCGTCACTGTTCGGCCCGGTCGTTTCCCATGTACGAACAAAGCTGACGACAGTTATTTCCACGCGACCCGTAACGATGGGGGTACTAGCAAAGGCTGTCGGCACTAGTAGAACGGCGACGAGAGCTATTAGGGCTGAGGCGGTGAGTTCGTGATGAAGGACACGGCTGGTTTATTCGGAAGGCAGCGACTTCAGCTGTAAGTTGCTCTACTTTTCTGGTGAGCTCCTCATTAGCAGCGAGGAGACGCGCATAACTGTCGCCACTAGCTGGGCTGTTGGGCGAAGAGCCTGTAGGGTCACGAAGTGATGGCCACGGAGGGGAACCAACATCCATAATTTTGTCGGCCAACTGAGCCAGAGATTCCAGTGTCAATGCTGAAGACGCTGTCAGAATCATGCGCACCTGTGTTGGAAGGCGCTGCAGAAAAAATTTCCCGAAGAAGTGCGCTGTTCGGTGACGCAGCGAGGTCGGACACTAAGCTTTGCATGCGACGCAGTACGTCAATAGGTTTGCGATCGCCGAGCTCCTCTAATGCAAGGAGCTGCTGCAGTCGATGTTGTTCGCTGTCGGTAGTGCGCCTGATGAGCGTCTCCTTAACATGATCATGGGGATGATCGGCTGGCGCAGAAAGTAGAACATCGCGAACGACCGCAGCAATATGAGGCAGAAGCGCTCCGACGACATGGTCATACATGGTCGACTGCGAGGTGAGCTGATGACGACGGAACAATGACTCCACGGTGATGAACCAAAGTTCCCAGTCCGACGACCAGAACTCAGGGAGCATGAGAGCGGAAACCTCGGGCTCGTGGGGTTGGGGCGATGATAACGGTACGTGAGGAGACGTCGTGACTCGCTTCGCGAAGGACTGCGAAGAATGCGGTGCTGGAGTTCCTCGCAGTTGTAGGCCAAGTGAAGCGGCTGAGGCGAGCGCAAATCAGGAAGCGAGCGCAATCAGGCGAAGTCCGGGTGACTACTGTAGCGAGCGATGGAGACGTGAGACGACGTCCTGAAGGCGGCCGACGTGGCCATGTCGTTTTCTCGCTACTTTATTTGGAAGACCAACCACAGCAACGGCGGCTGCAGGCGTGCCAGGCGCGTCAACACGTTCTTGTTGCTTCGCCGTCGTCGTCTTCGCCTGGTGGGATTGTTGAAGCCGGCTCTAGTGCGCTACCGTCCCTCCGTGTTCATCCACTCGTCCGTCAGTGTCCGTCCGTCCCTCCATCCGTCATTGCCCGTCCATCTGTGTGTCTCTGTTCGTTTATCCATGTCGGTCCGTCCGTGTCCGTTCGTCCATACATCCATCCGTCCGTCCGTGTCCATCCGTCTGTCCGTTCATCTACCCATGTCCGTCCGTGTCCGACCGTCCGTTCATCCGTGTCTGTCCATCCGTGTCCGACCGTCCGCCCATGCGTGTCCATCTATTCGTGGCCACAAGCTTTTGCGGAACACACTTTGGAATGTACAAAGTACCCTTCAATATTTAAGGCGAAAGCCTTTAATGTCTCATCCTCACGTCCGTCCGTCCATCAAGCCGTCCGTCCATGTCCCCACGTCCGTCCATCCATCCGCCCGTCCGTCGGTGTCCGTCCATCCATCCATCCGTGCGGACGCCCGTCCGTCCGCCCGTGTCCAACCGTGCGTGTGTGTGTCCTTCCGTCTCTGTCAATCCGTCCGTTAATCTGTGTCTGTCCGTCCGTGTCCCCACGTTCGTCCATCCATCCATCCGTCCGTCCGTCTATCCGTGTTCGTCCGTCCATCCATCCGGCCGGCCGTCCGCGTCCGTCCGTACACCCGTCTGGATGTCCGTCCCTGTGTCCTTCCATCCATCCGTATCCGCCGTCCCTCCGTCCGTCCATCCGTGTCCTTCCGTCTCTCCCCCCGTCCGTCCGTCCATCTCCGATTTCATGGCACACCGGGTACCAAGAAGTACCAGTGGCAGACGTTGAACCCATTGCGATGGCGTGCCATGGGCAATAAGTGCTGCCTTGAGTTGTCGATGGAAGCGTTCCACGAGGCCATTGGGCTGCGGATGGTAGGCGCCCGTGCGAAGACGATGCGTGCCAAGCGAATGCAAGAGCTCATGAAAGAGGGCAGACCAATTGCTGTCCTCTGTCAGTCATTATCTTGGTAGGGCATCCGAAGTGCGCAAACCATGTAGCGACGAATGGTGCCGCGACCGTTGCTGCAGAGCTGTCAGGAAGCGGAGTCGCTTCTGGCCAACGAGTATTTCTATCGACAGCTCCGGGCAGGCAGCGAAATCCATCACATGGTGGGAGTGGTCTGACTATGTCAATATGGACAATGTCGAAACGATGGTCAGGCTGCAGAAAATGGCGTGTTGGGAAAACAGGGTACCTGTGGACTTTGGCACGTTGGCAGGGTGTACATGCACGTACCCAGTCGCGTACATCTGCGTTCATCCGGGGCCATACGCAGCGTGAAGAAACAAGGTGTTGTGAGTCACGAACGCAGGGGTGAGCGAGCTGGTGCAGCGGGTCGAAAAGCTGCTTGCGTAGCGTGCTAGGTACAAAGGGTCTGGGTGTGCCTGTCGAAGCGTCGCAGACAAGGTTGGCGCCATCAAGCAGGAGATCGTCCAATCGCCGTGCTGTTTTAGATGGGCGCAGTTTTAGGAGCTCGGGATCATTAGCTTGGTGTGCTGCGAGCGTCTGCACATCAAGTGCCGCCGGAGTTGCTGGTGATGTCACGGCGTCCACGCGCATGAGAGTGTAGCGAGAGACGAGACGTGAGACGTCGTGAAGGTGGCCTACGTGGCCGTGCCGATCTCGCCACTTTATTCGGAATGCCGAAGTGCAGCGACAGCGGCTGCCAGCGTCCAAACCGCCAGTTCCCGTGAGCGCGTTCTGTCGAGCTCGTGGCTTGCGCATCACGAGCCACGCGGCTGTCTTCTTCGTTTTGCGCTGCAGTAGCGGCGCGGCGCGACATAGGCTCCCCCTAGCGCTTTGCGCGATTAGAAGCGTATATACAAAAATGTCGTGTCGCGAAACAAAGGGGTCCATGGACAGTCCAGGTCGTCAACATGAAAGGGCACAGGGTCTTCATGGTTGTTCCGGCGGGCGGCGCTGAGAGAAGCGCAGCGGCCGAAGTAGACACCAGCGCGCTGCGGTCACAGACCAGCGGGTCCCACGACGACCCTGTGGGATCACTCGTGTGCGCACCCTGTGCCGTGAGCGGTCGCCACTGGCGAGGGTGCCAGCAGGTGGAGTTGAAGGGTGACGGTTTCGTCGACGTAAGGCCACGTACGGGAGACATGCCGTGTGGTTGGGCGTCGTCACTGTTGCTACCGGCGCGCTTGCGTAGTGGTCACCCGTCACGTGGCTGCCGTCGGGCGTGAGAAGCCAAGGGGGCGTGGTCTGTGTAGAAGGGCCCGACGGCGCACTGGTGCTCGCGGAAGCATCATCATTAGGCGGTGCACGAGGGCTGGTGCACAGATCAGCATGGTCGATGTCTCGCTCTATGGCAGACGGGGCCTGTGTGGTCTGCTCTGTAATAGGGGTACCAGGCACGTCGTCCGCAGGTGCTTCAGTCATGGTTGCAGCGTCCCGCACGTTCGGCCGTGGGTGGTAAGACGCACGAATCTCTGCTGCGGTAGACTTCCAGGTCGATGATGGTCCCAGCTGGCAAGATGCGCAAGGTGTCGATGTCGATGAAAAGGCGGGTTGGTTAGACGTGTAGCGAGAGACGAGACGTGAGAGACGTCGTGAAGGCGGCCTACGTGGCCGTGCCGACGTCGCCACTTTATTTTGTGAAGGCCAAGCGGAGCGACAGCGGCTGCCGGCGGCCAAACCGCCAGGTCCCGTGAGCGCGTTCTGACTGGCCCGTGGCACGAGCCACGCGGCTGTCTTCTTTTCTTGCGCTGCAGCTTTTTCCCGAGCGGCGCGGCGCTACAGAAGCTCCCCCCTAGCGCTTTGCGCGATTAGAAACGTATATACAAAATGTGTCGCGAAACAAAGGGGTCCGCGGACAGTCCTGGTCGTCAACATGAAAGGGCACATGGTCTTCATGATTGTTCCGGCGGGCGGCACTGAGAGAAGCGCAGCGGCCGAAGAAGTAGACCGCAGGACGTTTGGATCGTACGCAGGCGGGTCCTCCGATTACTTGATCGGGCCTTTCGATAGCGCACCAGGTGACGTGAGCGGGCGTGGCTGGCAGCTGTACGGGCGTGGCTGGCAGCGGGCGTGGCTGGCAGATGGAGTTGATGTCGGGTGCACAAGGGCTGGTGCGGGCGATATGCGCGATACAACGACGTGTGGCGCAGTGAAGTCACAACGACCAACCATCGACGTGTAACTGCTGTGATGGGGCTTTCGTGTGCGTGCACAGCGCTGATGCTGGTTTCGGTATATGGGCATCATGACCGGAGCGGCGTCCGAAGATGGGTCTACTTGGCCGCTTACGTTGGTAGTGGATGGGTAGTGGTGTCGTAGATGTCGGGTAGAGGGGAATGACCCTTGCGGCGTGTTGAAGGGCATGCCTGCATTCCAGTTGCCTGGCTGCTGGTTCGCGACCCCCCACCATGAACTCGGCAGGAGACATGTCATGGAGCCCAGCAAGCGCGTGGTCTGGAGAAGGGTCAGTGGGCGCACCTGGACTCGTAGACGCACCTTCAGTAGTCGGTGGACGAGGGCTCGTGCGCAGGTAGGCATGGTCGATGGCTGCCCCTAAGGCAGGCGTGGCAAGTGTGGTCTGCTCTGCCATAGGCGGACCAAGCACGTCGTTCGCAGGTGCGTCAGTCATAGTTGACATGTCCTTGAAGTTCGGCCGCAGTTGTTTAGGGGCGCGAACATCTGCTGCGGTAGACGTCGAGGACGATGCTGGTCGCAGATGGCAGGAGGCGCACAGTGTCGTAGTTGATGAAAAAAATCACAGCATATCCGCGGAGTGAATGATGATGAGTGGGCGAAGCTCCGGAGGTACATCATCGAAGACGTGATGGTGGTTGGTTGCATGTGGTCAAACGATATGCATGTGAGACCATATCGCGATGCCATGTGTTGTATGGCATCGCGATCGTCATCGTCATCAGCGTCATCGTTATGACGCATAGTGGGTACATTCCATGTGGTATCGCGATGCCATGTGTTGTATGGCATCGCGATCGTCATCGTCATCAGCGTCATCGTTATGACGCATAGTGGGGATGACGATCGCGATCGTCATCGTCATCAGCAGGTGGCTACGACATACAAGGGACGCACGACCGACAGGCTAAGAAGCTTCGCCCCTAAAATCAGGTTGGAGGGACAACGTCGACGGCGACGCCTCCGCGGTTGGTGGTCGAATAGCGTGCGAGACGGTGTCCGCGGCAGTGGCAGACTCCATGGCGTGCGGCGAGGCAGCCGGCGTAGAGTCTGTCGGCGTCGAGGTGTCACGGGCCGTCGAAGTTGTGGAAGACGGGCGAGTGGCAGGCCTGCGTGACGGACCCTCGTACCCTCGGGGACCCTCGGGGAGGTCCTCGGGAAGGTCGGTTGAAGCAGGGGCGTCTTCGACCTGGTCGTCGTGGTCGGGCGCAGGAATGGGTGCTCCGGTGTCTGGACCCGAGGTAGAAGGTGGCGTAGTCGGGGGAATTAGGTCTCGGTCGAGGGAGTGCTGCGGGCCGGTTGGTACCGCTCGCTGCGCCGCAGGGGAAACCCTGGTAGTCGCGGGTCCCCGGAAGCGGGCGGTAGGTGTGGCCGTAGCACGCGAGCACCGCAGCGCAGTGGTCGTCGTAAGGCTGCGGGCTGGATCTCGACGCAGCAGCGAGATGACGCAGCTAACCGGGAGGGCGTTGGGAATGATGGCGTGCATTATCGGCTGTGCCGTGACGCCATTGATCGCGAGAGTGGCGTCGAGCTGATAAAAGAACGCTCGGGAGTAGGCCGGGTGGAAAGGCTTCACTGGCGGGCAGAGTCGCGGAAGCATGGCAGCGGCCGCTCGTCGAAGGGCGCGTTCTCCGGGTCATCACTTGTAGCGAGAGACGAGACGTGAGAGACGTCGTGAAGGCGGCCTACGTGGCCGTGCCGACCTCGCCACTTTATTTTGTGAAGGCCAAGCGGAGCGACAGCGGCTGCCGGCGTCCAAACCGCCAGGTCCCGTGAGCGCATTCTGACTGGCCCGTGGCACGAGCCACGCGGCTGTCTTCTTTTCTTGCGCTGCAGCTTTTTCCCGAGCGGCGCGGCGCTACAGAACATAATCGATTGCGATGCCTCCGCGATTGGTGGTCGCATAGCGGGCGATACGATGTCCGTGGCCGTGGCTGACTCCAGGGCGTGCGGCGAGGAAGCCGTCGTGGAGTCTGACGGCACAGACGTGTCGTCAGCCGGCGTAGGCGGGGACGACGGGCGGATGGCGGGCCTGCCTGATGGACCTTCAGCCGAGGGCGTCGAGGAAAGGCACCTCGTGGCGGAGTGGTCGCTGGCAGCAGAAATGTCCGGAACCTCGTCGGGCCGCTCGTCGGGTGCGGGGATCGCTGCGCCGGTGGCCGGACGAGAGGTTGAAGGAGACGTAGCCGGGGTGTTAGGGTCGCGGTCAAGGGAGGGCTGCGGGCCGTTTGGTACCGCGCGCTGCGGCGCACGGGAAACCTGAATGTCGCGGGTCCCCGGAAGCGGGCGGTAGGTGTGGCCGTAGCTGGTGAGCACCGCAGCGCAGAGGTGGTCGTATGGCTGCGGGCTGGAGCTCGACGCGGCAGCAAGATCACGTAGCTCAACAGGGAGCGTGTTGAGCAGAATGGCGTGCATCGTCGGCTGTGCCGTGACGCCATTCAGCGCGAGGACGGCGTCGAGCTGCATGAACCATGCTCGGGGATAGGCCGGGTGGAACGGTGGCACTGGCGGGCAGAGTCGCGGAAGCATGGCAGCGGCCGCTCGTCGAAGGGCGCGTCATCCGGGTCACCACCTGTAGCGAGAGACGAGACGTGAGACGTCGTGAAGGCGTCCTACGTGACCGTGCCGATCTCGCCACTTTATTCGAAATGCCGAAGTGCTGCGACAGAGGCTGCCAGCGTCCAAACCGCCAGTTCCCGTGAGCGCGTTCTGTCGAACTCGTGGCTCGCGCATCACGAGCCACGCGGCTGTCTTCTTCATTTTGCACTGCAGTAGCGGCGCGCCGCGACAAGAGTATCAGCAGGTATGTTCTGGTCGCCGCTGACGTGTCGGATGTCGGTGGAGAATTCCGATATAAAGAGATGGCGTATTTCTCGTGGCGTATGCGTCGACGACTCTCTGCAAAGCGCATATGTCCACGGCTTGTTGTCCGTGAAAATTGTACATGCTCGACCTTCGACGAAATGGCGAAAGTGTCGGAAAGCTAGGTAAATAGCAAGTAACTCTCGACCGAAGGTGCTGCAACGAGCATGTGTTGGGCTGAGTTTCTTGAAGAAGAAGGCTAGGGGTTGCCATGAGTTGTCAACACGCTGCTGGAGAACCGCTCCCACGGCTGTGCTGGACGCGCCACTCATGAGGGCTTCTAGTGCCGTGGGGTTGGGATGGGCAAGAAAGGCAGCGTTGGTGAGCGCGCCCTTGATCTTGATAAAGACGTCTTCAGCAGAGGCGTCCCAAGGGAGCAAAGATGTCTTGCTCTTGCTGGCTAGCAGACGGTCCAAAGGCGCCACTATATCTCCAGAGTTCTTAATAAATCGGCGGTAAAGGTTAACCATGCCGAGGAATTTCCGCAGCTTCGTGATCGTTGTGGGTCTAGGCAAGCTCTCGACTGCTTCGATTTTTGATGAAAGTGGGCGGATGCCACTGGTGTCCAGGTGATGTCCCAGAATTACCAAGTAAGAGTCACCAAACTTGTTTTCGACCGTAGCACCACGTGCGAAGGGTAGACCACGCCTGAACGTGTCAATGAACCGTTGAAATAACTGAGTGGCATGCCGGAGACCAAACGCCATACGCAAGAACTCGAAGACTGTGAAGGGTGTTGTAATGTCTTGGGTATATCTGACTCGGCCACGAGAATTTGGTGGTAGGCGCGGACAAGGTCAATCTTGGAAAAGATGTTGGCGCCATGCAGAGTGGTGGTGAAATCCTGTATGTTGGGCAGCGGGTACCGATCCGGAATTCTCTTAGTGTTCAGAGAACGGTAGTCACCGCATGGCCTCCAGTCACCCCATTTCTTGGGCACCATGTGGAGTGGAGCTCCCCAGTTCCAGCATTTGTTCAAATTCTGCACATGCAACTTTGAGCTTGTCCGGAGCAGAGTGACGTGGCCGGAAGAAAGCAGGAGGTCCGAAAGTCACGATGTGTTGACGTACGTGGTGGCACACTGGTTTTTTCCAATTAGGCGATGCGGTAATATCAGGGAATTCTCGTAGCAAAGCCGCGAAGGATTCATTGGAAACCGTAGCACAAGAGAGAGCTAAATCTGTGGTTCCCGGCGCAGCAATGCCTTTCACAGAGAGGTAAGTTGTCGCGTCTAGGAGACGTTGTCGCTTGACGTCGATGGTGAGGCCATGGTCGGTGAGGAAATCAGCACCGATAATTGCAGAAGGAACGTCGGCGACCATGAACAGCCAGCGAAATGGTCTTCGTAGTCCCAGGTCGAGTGAGCGAACGTTGTCGAAATACTGGAATCCGCGTTCCATTCACAGAATGCAAGTACAGCATGGCAGTAGCAGCGCGATCCATGCGTGTAGCAGATGGAATGCTGACCTGTGCGCTTGTGTCAATTAGGGAAGCCTTGCCCAGTGAACTTGTCGTTGACATAGAAAAGGCGGCATGGGTTGGGCCCGTGACCAGTCGTCGCTGCAAGCGGTCGGCCCGACGGTTTTCCGACCAGGTGCAAGGGAGTAAGCAGCGACGTGCGCGGGCACCAAAACAGTGGTGATACCAGCAGATGTCAGACTGCTGTGCCTGACCGTTGCGCTGGCTCTCGATGGATGGCTGCAGCGTCCATAGGATGGGGAACAGCGACGTCGACAGGAAGAAGGAGAAACGTTCCTACGAGAGGTGGCAACCAGAAGCTTCTCCAGTCTACCGCAGAACTCAGCGAGAGGAAATGATGATGCTGGCTTGGACGACTTTGTCAGTGAAGGGCTGACGGCTTCCAGCGTGCAATGCTGGAGCCGGAATTGCAGCTGCGACCCCTGGAAGTGGATTGGCAACTTCCATAACCTTGTCAGACAATCTAGCGAGCTCTGACAAGTTCTGGGTTGAAGCAGTTGCCAGCACCATCTGGACGTCGGTGGGCATGCTCTGAAAGAATAGCTCACGGACGAAGGTACTGTCCGTGGTGGAAACGCGTGGACCGAGAAGAATAAGGAATTGACGCAGTAGCTGGCTTGGCCGTTGATTGCCGAGTTGTTTGATTGAGAGTAGCTCTTGCATCTTATAAAAAAGCGCTAAATGACACGGGGACGAAGCATAGACACACAGAGGACAAGCGCTTTCTAACAACTGATTTTGCGTTTTTTTTATAAGATGAACCTTTTCCAACTAGGCCAAACAGCCGTTTTGCTGAACTTCATTTCTAGCTCTTGCAACCGTATGCGTTCCGAGGGGAGCCGTGCAGTCCAGTATAGCGCTCTTGATTACGTCATACGGCGACTCTGGTAGGTCGTGCGCGAACGAATGCAGACGGTCGGAAATATCGTCGATGACGGTTGCTGGAAGCGCACCGACAACAAGGACGTGCTTGCGAGTCTGGGACGTAATCGGCGAGAGTTCAAAACGGCCCTCTGCTTGGATAAACCACGCCGAGGGGTTCCGTTCCAAGAACTCTGCCAGTCGGATGGTGTTCGAGATAACCACAGCGGTTGAATTGGTCTCGGCGTCTGCCGGGTTGGACAAGGCTTCCTGGCGTCGGTTGCCGGTGGTTGACATGGCTCCACATCCTCTTGTTTCGTGTTGCACGCAATGATCAGGCAAAAGTTGCTACTTGATCGAAACGTCCGCGGTCACCACTTGTGGAGCACACAAGAAAATGACTCGACACGTCCTTCCAGCGCCGGACCCGAAACACCACTAACTTTTTCTTTATTTTCAGCTCGCCTCGCGCCAGCCTTGCTGCCGCGCCGCTCGAGATCACGCCCGACTTCTTCCTTCACCGTGCAATCTCGTCTGTGTCGGTGGCGCTACATCTGTGCGTCTATGTCTCTCCATCCGTCCGTCCGTGTGCGTCCGCCCGTCCATCCGTCCGTGTGTTCGTCCGTCCGTCAGTTCGTGTCCGTCCATCCGTCCGTGTTCATTTATCCGTCTGTCCGCGCGTCTGTCCGTCCGTCCGTGTGTCCGTCCGTCCATCCATCCGTTCGTCCATGTCTGTCCGTATGTCCGCCCATCCGTGCGGCCATATGTGTCCGTCTGTCCATCTGTCCGTCCGTGTGTCCGTCCGTCCACCCATGTCCGACCGTCTGTCGGTCCGTCTGTCCGTCCATCCATGTCAATCCGCTCGTCCTTCAGTGTCCATCCATCCCGCAATTCGTCCGTGTCCGTCCTCCCGTCTGTCCATCCGCGTGCCTCCGTCCATCCGTCCGCACGTGTCCGACGGTCAGTCTTTGTGTTCATCTCTCTGTCCGTCCGTCGGTGTCCAATCGTCCATCCATCCGCCCGTCCGTCAGAGTGCGTCCGTCCCTCCATCCGTCCGTCCGTCCGTGTCTGTTCATGCGTCTGTGTGTCCGTCTGTTTGTTTATCCGCGCTCGTCCATTCGTCCATCCACCCGTCCGTCCAACCATCCATCCGTGCGTCCATCCATGTCCCTCCGTCCGTGTCCGTCCGTCCGTGTCCGCCCGTCCATCCATCCGTCTGTCCGCCGGTGTCCGTCCATCCATTCATCCGTCCGAGCATCCGTCCGTGTCAATCCGTCCGTCCATCGATCCGCCCGTTTGTCTGTCCGTCCGTCCGTGTCTGTCGTTCCGTCCGTGTGTCCATCCGTCCGCCCGTGTTCGACCATCCGTCCATCCATCCATCTCCATCCGTCCGTGTTCGTGCGTTCGTCCGTCCGTCCGTGTCCACCAGTCTGTTTGTTCGTCTGTCCACCCGACTGTCCTTCCGTGTTTGTCCGTATGTCCGTCCATCCATCCGTTTGTCCTTGTCTGTCCGTATGTTCGTCCATCCGTGCGGCCGTCCGTGTCCGTCTGTTCATCTGTCCGTCCGTCCGTCCATGTCTGTCCATCAATCCGGCCGTCCTTCCATCCATGTAAGTCCGTCCGTCCGTATCTGTCCGTGTCCATCCGCCCGTCTGTCCGTGCGTCCATGTTCATCTTTCCGTCCGTCCGTCCGTGTATGTCCGACCGCCCATGTCCATCCGTCCGTCTGTGTGTCTCTCTGTTCCTTATCCACGTCCGTCCATCCATCCGTGCGTCCGCACGTGGCCGACCGTCCGGCTGTGTCCGACCGTCCCCCATCCACATCCGTCTGTCCGTCCGTGTCTGTCCACCCGTCCGTGCGTCGGTTTGTTTGTCCATCCGCGTCTATCCATCCGTGTCCGTCCGTGCGACCGTCCTTCCGTCTTTGTCCGTGCGTCCGTCAGTCCGTGTCCATCAGTCCGTTTGTGCCTCTGTCCGCCCGTCTGTATCCGTCCGTCCGTCCATCAATTCCATTCGTCCGTGTTTGTCCGTATGTCCGTCCATCCGTGCGGCTGTCCGTGTCTGTCTGTCCATCTGCCCGTCCGTCCGTGTCCGTCCGTCCGTCGGTCTGTCCGTCCGTGTGTCTTTCCCTCCGTCCGTCCGACCGTGAACGGCCGTCCGGGCGTCCATCCCCATTTGTCCGTCAGTGTCCGTGTCCATCCGTCCATCCAGCGATCCATCCGTCCATCCGTCCGTCCATCTGTGTCCGTCTGTTTGTCCGCATCCATCCGTCTATCCGTATGTCCGTCGATCCATGTTCGTCTGTTTCCTATATCCGTCCATCAGTGTCCGTCCATCCGTCCTTGTCTGTCCGTCCGTCCATGGCCGTCCTTCCGGTCCGTCCGTCTCTCTCCATCCGTCGGTCCGTCCGTGCGCCCATGTCCGTCTGTCCGTCCGTGTGTCCGTCTCTCCGTCCATCCGTCCGTGTCCCACCGTCCGCCCATCCGTGTGCGACCGTCCGTGTACACCCATCGGTCTGCGTCCATCCGTCTGTAGCGAGCAATGGAGACATGACACGACGTTGTGAAGGCGGCCGACGTGGCCGTGCCGTTTTCTCGATACTATATTTGGAAGACCAAACAGGGTGGCGGCGGCCGCAGGCGTGCCAACCGCCAGGCGTGCGAACTTGTTCTGGTTGCTTTGTCGTCGTCGTCGTCGTCTTCACCTGGTCGGATTGTTGTAGCCCGCTCTAGTGCGCTACAGGGCCATCGCTCTTGCGAGGAAGTCGTGGGTATGTTGTAGGTGGCCATAAGCAGACTGTTGAGCCTCGAAATGCACGCGGCGAGTATGGCGGTCTGAAGTGACTAAGATGTGACGTTGTGGAAGTGTCGTATTCAAGTGCGCAGGTTTGAGACGGTCAACGGAAACTGTATCGTCGCGGCCGTTGATGAGCAGGCGGAAGTGTTTAGGTGTGTGCTTGACGACCTTAAACGGGTCATCATACGGAGGCTGCAAGGGAGGTCGCGCGGCATCGCGTCGCACAAAAACGAGCGTGCAGTGTTGTAGGTTGGGACTGACATACACACTACTGAATGTTCGTTGTTGTCGAGGAGGAACCACGGTACGCATAGCGTTTCGCAGATGGTATGCATAGTCGGAAACGTCTACAGTTACCGTGGGCGAGTCACTGAAGAATTCACCATAAACTCGATGAGTGGTGCCAAATCTCAGCTCGGCGGCGCTTATGGAGGATGGAAGTGAGCAGCGCGAAAAACGAGACGACGCACACAGGGAGAACAGACAAGTACAAGCGCTGTACTTGTCCTTATGGAGGAGTCGCTACGAAGAGATGTGCGGATGCCAAGCATAAGGAAAGGAAGGCGTTTGGTCCACGATGAAGGAAAAGTGGAAGTCGTGCGTGACGCCTTCAGCTGGCGATGAAAACGTTCGATGATTTCATTGGCGATGGGATGGTATGAGGTAGTCTTGATGTGGTTGACACCGAGGAGCCGAGATAGATTGGTGAACAATGTGGAGTCGAACTGCGGCCAATCCACAAAGCGACGAGCGCTTGAGCTGTCGACTCCACAGTTATGTTTGCAAGGGGCATCGCTTCAGGCCATCTTGTGAACCTGTCAATGCAGGTTAACAGGTAGCGATCGTTCCTGCATGGAGGAAGGGGAGGACCGAAAATGTCGACGTGTAGGTGGCTGAAGTGAGCGCCCGGGGAAGGGATCGCGCCAAGAGCAGTGACAGTGGGGCGATGCAATTTAGAATGCTGGCACCTGAGGCACGCACGTGACCAACGACGGACGTATACGTTAATGCTCGGCCACACATAACGAGAAGTGATAAGTCCTGTGTGGCGCGAATGCCTGGGTGAGCCAACGAGTGCAGGGCATCAAAGACTGCTCGACGGAATGGGAGAGGAGCGTAGGGAAGAGGACGTCCTGTCGACGTATCACAAATGATGGGCACGTCACAGTCAGGCACCAAGACGAGAGATGTGCCGCGGTTTCGTAGCAGCTGGGGCTCCTCGTAATTCTTCTGGGCGGCAGCCATGGCTGTGAAGTCGATGCTCGTTCGGCCGTGTTGTGTTCCATGGATAGCAGCGCGAGAAAGTGCATCCGCAACGGCGTTGGCTTTTCCACTGACGTGGCGAATGTCGCTCATGTATTCCGAGATGAAGGTGAGCTGTCTGATTTCGCGGGGTGCTTAAGAAGTGCTGGTGGACGTTAAAGCAGACGTCAGTGGTTTGTGATCCGTAAGGATGTGAAAGACGCGTCTCTCGAGGAAACCGCGAAAGTGCTTAACAGCCAAGTAGATGGCAAGTAGCTGTCGGCCGAAGGTGCTGCAGCGGTGCTCAGGAGCGCCAAGCTTCTTGGAAAAGAAGGCGATGGGCTGCCAAGCGCCAGCGACGTACTGTTGCAACACTGCACCGACGGCAGTGTCAGATGCGTCTACCATGACGGATGTTAGGGCGTCGCATTTAGGGTGGGCGAGGAGCGTAGCGCCAGCAATGGCTTCTTTAATGTCTCTAAATGCACGCCCAGCCGCATCGTTCCAGGGTACCGGGGTATACGGTGTTTTTACGCCCGTGAGAAGGTCGTTGAGAGGCTGCAGTATATCAGTGCAGCGAGGAATGAAACGACGATAAAAGTTGGCAAGGCCAAAATTTCACGCATTTGCCTGTTGGTCGATGGCTGACGATACTCACGAATGGCAGTTGCACGAGACGGTAGTGGACGACTGCCGTGTGCATTGACGCGATGGCCGAGAAAGTCCAGCTGCGTCACACCGAACTCACTCTTAGGGGCCGTTAACATTAGGCCGAACTTGCTTTTCTCTCAAGCACTTGATGTAGATGGTGCTTGTGAACTTCAATAGAGGTATTGAATACGAGTATATTGTCGAGATAGGTGAAGCAGCAGGTCAAGCCACGTAACGCTTGGTCGCCGAAACGTTGAAAGGTTAGTGCCGCGTTGCGTAGATCAAATGACATGCGTAAATACTCGAACAGGCTAAAGGGTGTTTAATGGTAGTCTTCGGAATGTCTGCGAGTTCGACTGGGATCTGGTGATAGGCTTTCACCCGGTCGATCTTGCTGAAAATGGTGCAGCCGTGCAGTGCCGAAGTGAAATCCTGGATATGGGGAATCGGGTACCGATCCGGGACAGTGGCCTTGTTAAGAGCACGGTAATCACCGCATGGGCGCCAATCCCCAGTCTTTTTAGGCACCGTGTGGAGGGGTGAGGTCCAAGGACTGGAGGCGGGACGAATGAAACCAAGGTCAAGCATGTTCTCAAACTCCTTTTTGGCAACAGCGAGACGATCTGGTGCGAGGCGACGAGCCTGGGCAAATGCGGGAGGGCCCTTCGTGACGATGTCATGTGTGACGCTGTGGGCGGTCGAGGACTGAAAGGAGGGTGGTCGGAAGACATCCGGAAACTCGGCAATGACGCTTGACCAAGGTCGGGAATGGTTGTGTGCGCCTGGAGAAGCCAGAGAGGGGAAGCGCGACAGGAAACGCCTTGGATGGCTAAACTTGTCTCCGAGTCCAGGATGCGGCTATGCCGCATGTCGACGACGAGCTTGTAGTGTCCTGGGAAGTCGGCTCCGCTAATTGGTTGGCGCACGTCCGCGATAAAGAGCCAGCGAAAGGTACGTCTGAGGCCAATGTCGAGTCACCGACCTTTAGCCGTAAGTCCGGATAGTCCATCCGTTGACCGCGATGTGAGGAGGGGAGTCGAGAGGATGGCGTCTTTCAGCCAACGTAGGAGGAAGGACGCAGATTTCAACGCCAGTATGGACGAGGTAGCGGACCTTGGTGCTACGATCGTTAACGTAGAAGAGACGACTGTGCCTGGGGCCGGGAACAGCGGTCGCCGTCACTGTTCGGCCCGGTCATTTCCCATGTACGAACAAAGCTGACGACAGTTATTTCCACGCGACCCGTAACGATGGGGGTACTATCAAAGGCTGTCGGCACTAGTAGAACGGCGGCGAGAGCGATTAGGGCTGAGGCGGTGAGTTCATGATGAACTGGTTTGTTCGGAAGGCAGCGACTTGAGCTGTAAGTTGCTCTACTTTTCTGGTGATGTCCTCATTAGCAGCGAGGAGATGCGCATAACTGTCGCCACTAGCTGTGCTGTTGGGCGAAGAGCCTGTAGGGTCACGAAGTGATGGCCACGGAGGGGAACCAACATCCATAATTTTGTCGGCCAACTGAGCCAGAGATTCCAGTGTCAATGCTGAAGACGCTGTCAGAATCATGGCACCTGCGTTGGAAGGCGCTGCAGAAAAAATTTCCCGAAGAAGTGCGCTGTTCGGTGACGCAGCGAGATCGGGCACCAAGGTTTGCATGCGACGCAGTAGGTAAATAGGTTTGCGATCGCCTGGCTCCTCTAATGTCAGGAGCTGCTGCAGTCGATGTTGTTTGCTGTCGGTAGTGTGCTTGATGAGCGTCTCCTTAAGATGATCATGGGGATGACCAACTGGGGGAGAAAGTAGAACATCGCGAACGACCGCAGCAATATGAGGCAGAAGCGCTCCGACGACATGGTCATACA
>JALIZH010020869.1:0-18130 GCA_030522465.1 Rhipicephalus appendiculatus | reverse complement strand
TGCCATGCAGATGCGTGGAACTGAATTCAACGACCTACCGTAAATCACACAGAAATCATTGTCCGCAACGCCGTTTTTATATATATATTTCTTAATCCTCCATTTCATGCCTCTCCCGAGCTGGATTCCTTCACCTCACAGCTCTCACACAAAAACAATAAATCAACTTTTCTTCCCCTCATTCCAAGGTGCCATACGCGATTTGTAGGCTTTCGTACTCTGTTTCTTCCCCAGGCAGTATACTCACAATAAGCCATTTACTGGAAAGGAGACTTTTCGTATTTCCTGGCTGGCCGTTTCTTTTTACGCAATCTCTCGGCTTCCAACTGCAAAAAGAAAGCAAAGAGAATAAAGGTTGGAATATATTATTTTTTGGACTAGACGGAAGTTTTTCTTAGATCCTTGACTTCATTAACCGAGAAAGTCAGGGCTTGCAGCCAACGTCCGGGCGTTCCGCTTCAGGTGTGTCTAGTTCTCGGTTTTCAACGACCTTAGCCAAATAATCCTTCAGGGATTGTTTTGAGATTTGATTCTCATTTGATCGAACACCAGGGTTGCTCCGACATCATATGTTCTTGAAAATGGGGAAAATGCGATGAAAATTTGCCAGCCTGCTAATGAACAGATAAAATCATTATGCAACGAACACACCAAGTTTACAGCGCACACGACTTTACCGAATGGACCCGTATCGTCGACCTCGGCCCCCGCCCAGACTCCGTCGTCTCGAGACAACCGTCCTTTCCCGACTACGGCATTGTGTCGCTTTCAACAAATCTTGACTTCCAAATTGGCATGAAAGACAGTGCTGCTTGTAAACATTGCCCGCCTCGACGACAGACCCCGGTCGAAACAGTCAGTACTAGAATGCCTACACGAACCGTCGTCGCACCACGAATCATTTAAAGCCTTATTGCACATTTTAGGCGATGGCGTCGACGTCGTTGGTTTTGAACGTCGCCTTTGGCCGTGAGCAAAAAATTCAGAACGATGCAAATAAAATTTTAAAAAAGTACGCAGCTTTCACAACGCCGCGTAAGGCTTGGTTACAACGGAGCTGGCGGACTAGAAACAGAAGGTAGAGAAGAGGACGAAAATGAAGATAGCGGACAAATGGCGCGCCGGTTCAAGAAGATGATAGTTTCCTACTCCACACGGCAAACTGTACTTTCTCTAATGCAGTACGCATGGCTATGCTTTTTCTCTTTTTTTCTATCCTCTTCTTTCAATTATGTTGCCTTATATCTCTTTGAATATCTGCTTATTTATTTCTCTTTCTGTCTTTTTCTGTTTTTTCCCTTTCTTCTACTTTGTTCTCTTTCCTTTCTTTCTGTGTCTTGTTTCTCTCTCTCTCTGTTTAATCGGTATTACAGCTTCTATCTTTTCCTGTAGCTTCCTAACTCTTTCTTTTTCCGTCTTTTCTATCAGTATGTTTTTCTCTTTTTCTTCCCTCCCTCCATTTCTTCCTCTTTTTTTCCATACCTTAATCCGCCTTGATACATTCTCTCATACCATTCTACGCATTAGTCGACAGTTCAATTTTCCTTAAGCCACTGGGATTCTTCTCTATTGGCATTAATGAATTATCCAATATTTCCCCCCCCACCTTAATGTGCCTTATTCCACTTTCACTTTACCGCTCTAAGCATTCATACGTTCGTCAATCCGCCTTAAGGTTCTGACAGCGATATACTGTTCCATACTGCTCTATACCTCAATGTATATTCTCGACGCTTTTTTACGCACTATTCCTTACCTTAATCCACCTCCATCCTCGACGATTCAGACACACAAAGACACGCATCTGCATTGCACGCATTAATCTTATGCCCACTCAAGTAGAAGCATATACATTTGGATGGAGGATTATTTACGCAGTTGTACGTACGATCACAACACAACGTGCTATGAACAACCAACGAGCACGTGCACACAGATCTTGCACGCACGTAATCACTTCCTCTTCCTCTTTCCCACCTCTTAAATCCTTTTACGCTCGCGAACAAACAAACAAAAAGCAGAACAACACATGCTCTGTCGTTGCAATACCAACGCGAACCGTCTTCAATAATTTTACTGTGCCACCTTCGCACATTTCAAGTTTTTGCCCTCTCTGAGAGGATGTTGAACCACAAACTCCTGAAATGTGGCTTCACCACATGCTCTTTACGAGACATCGCTGTAACTGAGTAAACAACTAACGAACAAGTTTCGTTTCTGCGCATATTATTCAAGGGCAGCCCTCAAATTCGATGTTACTTGAAACTTCTTGAAACTCAGCTGAAATACTGAGATACAGTTTTTTTAAAACGCCACTTTTCAGTTAAGGTGGTGTACTGCAGTGAAGATCCCGAAAATCCTGAATTGGGAATGTCCAAAATTTCTGGACATGGTCTTGATTAAGGAACTTGTCTTCATCAGCGCACTGACTTAAAATAGGCTAAATCCTCTTGGCATCAAGTACCCTAGCCACGTTAAAAATGTGTTTCGATGTTTCCTGACTAAAGCTATGTTGTATTGCGGTTTGGGTATATTTAAGACACTTAAGAGTGGGAGAGCGCGGGGCAAATTTTGTGTCCCAATTTGTAACTTTCACGCGGTATTTAAGCTTACAGTTATCGTTTACTTCACAATAAACCACAATTTAAATTGATTACTCAACTAAAATAGCGACATTCAGCTTCATTAGCCCGACGTTTTCAAGTGCGTAATGGCATTTCTTTTAGTCTATTGTTTATTACATCTAACCCTTAGTTTCGCACCTTCATTTCAGCTAAATATCTTTGTTTTTCTAAAGCCATGGACCAAGAAATTATTTATCATGACCGCTAACCCAGCATCAAAAACGGCGTAAACGTATTTTTTAGAGCCATTTTCATATACATTACGTTCAGTAAAGCATTTTTGCCAAATATGCACCTAGTACGAAATTTCACGGAAGAGGACTTCCCTTTTCAAAGGGCCTGTATGTGAAGCCTATGGGAGGATTGTGAGCGTGAAAATAAGTAATTAAATATTGTCTCATGAATATTGCGGCCTCATTTCGTTAAACCATTAGAATTGTGAGGGTTAATATGGATTCGGGCTCGTGATTTTGTAATATTTTTTTTTTTTCAGAGCTCAGAGCATTGGTCAAACAACAAATGAAACTCAAGCTCATCTTCGGAACAGCTTTGTTGGTAGTAAGTAACGCTTTCACTAATTAACCTTTAGCCACCCACAGTATTTCCCGGCAGGTGGAATGAAGTCGGAAGCGGGATTAGCCGTGCACTGAGGAAAGGATATAATGTAAACTGGTAATCACTACCGTCAAAATTTTCGAGCTTTATTTTACGCGAGCTCATTTCAGCACCATTCTACAGTGTAACATAATTGTTAGGGCAGCTGAGGAATGCGGCCGGAAAGGACTTTGTCTCCACGTGGATGCGTCTGAAGGGAACGGAAAAAGAAGATTGCATTCCTTCCCCTCCTACCCCACCCTCCGTCAATCACGTCTTTGTCTTCAAGCATACCTTATTTTCGTAGTGCTTTCACAAGACTCGTGCTGTAACCCTTGTCGCAACACCCTTACTTATCACCTCGTGGTGTTGGCTACTGATACGCGCTCGCGACCATGCTTATTGTGTATTCGGTTGGTCCCTCCGGTCCTCTGGCTCGGAGCGGGCAGATGCCAATCCGCCTGCGATCGGAGCTCGAGAGGCAGCGTACAAACCGAATGCATCGGCGATCTCGGGGCAGCGCGCCTGTAGCGCCACCGTGCAGCCAGCGCTGGAAGCCACCGGGTAAACATTTGTGCGCGACATCAACAAATGACATCGCCTATCCGTGTTGGCGTCGTTGTTCGAGCTCCTATCTTCAAGGCATTCGTCTGCGAGCTGCTGTAACAACAGCATTCACGTTTCCTCCGCCTTCAGTAGCCGCCTCCGTATCGACATGGTACAGTTGTGGAACGCCAAGAACACAATCCAACACAAGTGCAGGCGTCCGATGCTGCCTCTTTCCGGAATGCGCGCTCGCGCTGTCACACAGTCACCTGCCAATAAACGCCGTGTCTATTGTCAGAAGACCCGTCCTACCGGCCAGATCGCGCCACGCTCCGCCTTGAGATCGCGCCGCCTTGAGTCAGAGGCTCACGCACCGAAACAACTACCGAAGGTACACAGTTCGAGCGCTCGAAACGTACGTACAAAACGCGCGACCAGGGTTGCCATGTTTGGCTATTTTGCGCTAACTTGGCTACTTTTCTAGGCCGCTGACGGCAGAAAATATGTATTGGATACTAGCTACTTCTTGGCTACTTTTATGTTCACTCGACTGGAGCCAAAGTATGAATATCCGGCGACGCCTCATCCGCTGTCGTTTGAGTATGTGGTGCCGAAACCTGGTGGCCAAGTTGTCGGGTTCCCGGCCTGCCGCTGCCCGAAACTCCGCAATGTATTTATTGCTACAATTCAGGATTTACTCACAGTAACCATAACTTTTCGCTCAATCAAGCTGTGGTGATTTTTATTGTCCCCAAAAGGCCCTTACTTCTAATGCTTTTCAGAAAATTTACGTAAAACTCTAAAAGAGAATTTCACTGTTGCAACAGTTGAAGACACTTCATTATGCTGAACGAAATCATTGTTAAAGTCAACGATCAATGTTTAAATCTCGAGAATTCCGTTTTGAACTTTTTGAACTGTTGGCAACATATTTTGACAGGGTCATCGCGTGGACGAAGGCAGCAGTCGGCGTCTTCTAGGTGAAACTCTTTATTTGTCCTAACTTGTGGCCGCGAAGCGGAAACTCAGATTACAGCAAGCAATGTACGCTGAACACTGATATTGGCGCACAGAGCGTCGGTCGTCGATAACTGACAAGCGGCCTAGCGCGTCGGCTTTTATACATGTATCATCGAAGATTCCAGCGCTATCACTAGCAGGCACGCAGGTTCCAGAACAAACTCCAATATTGGCGTTGTGCTCGTAATCTCATCGGAAGGTTCTAAGATTATCTAGATAGTTCCCAGTCATTCGGGCGCGCTTGACACAAGGCAACAGTCAAGCCGTGTTGAGACTGCGTGAGCTATACGTACGCATCGTCGGTAAAGATCATCAGCGTAAACGCAAGCAATGTCGAGGGCCCGCCTTGTTCAGACGTTGTTGTATTTAGCGTAAAGTCATTTACGACATTTACGGCGACTACTGATGCGACCGTTACGCATGACCAATGGGCGAAGCAGTTTCGGTTTTTACTCCCCGCTGGGGCTTCCAGCCTCCCGGCGTCTTCATGCGCGTCTTGAAAGCCATACAATAGCGTGTCTGTGCAGTCCTTTTGTCGGTGTTTGTTGTTTAGTGTGCCTGTGGCTAGCAACCATGATCAATGCGGAAAGGTCTACGCTGTGCAGTGATGAAATAATTCTAGAAGTGCGACAAAGTCTCAGACTGTATGACCAGCGTCAGAAAACATACCGCGACAAGCAGCTGCAGAACGGCGCACGGCTGGGAGTTGGAATTTGGGAGCTGGCGATTATTGACAATGCACGAGCTGCAAAATCTTCAAGGCAGTATTTGCTGCAGCGTATAGTGTCTGCCGGCGTGCACGTATTTGGTTCCTAAAGACGCTGACACATCGTAGTTGGATACCTTTGTAGCCCGTTTATTGGATGTCGCTCAATTTAGAATTTGTTTTTTTTTTCACTCGTATAGCGATGTTCCAACTTGCTTTCCGAAGGCAGAACAGCTAACCCAGCCATGACCAAACACGCTAAACCCTACGTGGCAACTATCATACCCAGCACGCAAAGCAACTACACAGCGGTGATTGACCTGTCGTAAAAACGTATCTTACCGAAGAACCCAATGTGAACATACGTGGTCACTGCTACGCAAACGGACGTTCAAGCAGTTACGCCATATGACACTTATGACAGATGCCACTGCAGTCTGAATGCGGCTTTACATTGTAATGGGGCGGTAACTCGAAAATATAAAGACAGGACCACGTGTCGCATTGCCCCCCTCTGGAAAGGCATCGTCCCGAAGCTTTAACAGAACATGGCAGCACCATAACAAAGCAAGGAAGTAGAGTAAGGAATAGATACAAGCAACACAGTGCAGTGATAACGCAAATATTACGGTCCTCAGGCTCGTTAACGCGCATGAAACGGCTTGAGGCGCACGACAACGACGACTTCAGGTCGCGTGTTGCACCGTTGAGAGTTCGTAATGCCGTCCGGGATAACCTCGTAGTCTAGAGCGCCGGGACGTCGAAGCACCTTGTATGGCCCGATATACCGCCGATAAAGATTTTCAAATGGCGCAAGTCGAAGCAATTCAAGAACATAAACGACGCCTGCAGACGCCTCCGATGCTTGCGCATTTCGACGAATACGCCGGTGCGGAAATCCACACCGACGCAAGCAGCGTAGGACTCGGCGGCGTCCTTATGCAGTATGCAGAAGACTAACGGACAGGAAAGGCTTATCAGTTATGCTAGCTGGTCGCTATCCTAGGCAGAAGCCAACTATTCCACAACAGAAAAGGAGTGCCTTGCTATCATCTGAGCTACGTCAAAGTTTCGCCCCAACCTCTGCGGCAGGCCCTTCGAAGTTGTGAGCGACCACCACGCATTGTGTTGGCTAGCTAACTTGAAGGACCCTTCAGTTCGTCTCGAAGATGGAATCTGAGACTTCAAGAATTCTACATTACCGTCGTTTACAAGTCCGCACGAAAGCACTCCGACGCCGATCGCTTGTCTCGCGCCCCCCGTCGACCCGCCGCCACAGGATGACCAGGATGGTAACTGCTTCTTGGGGACCATAAGCGCCGACGACTTCGCTGAACGACAGCAAGCCGACCCGGAACCCAAGGGCCTTGTTGAATACTTCGAGGGCAAAACCGCTGTTGTTTCGGAGGCATTCAAGCGAAGACTGCCGCTGTTTTTCTTGCCAAATGGCATCCTCATGAAGAAGAACTTTTTCACCCCTTCGAGCCAAGTACCTTCTCGTGATACCTTCAGCATTGCGACCAGAAGTCCTCCAGGCCCTGCACGACAACCCAATGGCAGGACACCTCGGTGTTACCCAGCAATCCATCAGATGTCACGAGGCCGTGACGCAGACGAAGGCAGCAGTCGGCTTCTTCTAGGTGAAACTGTTTATTTGTCCGAACTTGTGGCTGCGAAGTGGAAACTCAAATTACAGCAAGCAATGCACGCTGTACACTGATATCGGCGCAGAGAGCGTCGGTCGTCGATAAATTGACAAGCAGCCTAGCGCGTCGGCTTTTATACATGTATCATCGAAGATTCCACTGTTATCACTAGCGGCCGCGTAAGTTCCAGAACTAACTCTAATGTTCGCGTTGTGCGCGCAATCTCATCGGAAAGTTCTAAGATTATCTAGATAGTTCCCAGTCATTGGGTCGTCCTTTACGCAAGGCAACACTTACAATGTAATGGGGCGGTAACTTGAAAATAGAAAGAAAGGAGCACATGTGGCAATATTTATTTTCTCTTACGCCAAAAGGCTTTTAAATTTAGCCGTTTAAACAAAAACTTCGCAACTCTTTCCACACACGCGTGGTTACATTTGGCTAATCTTGAGGACCGTGGCCTAAGTTAGCTGCTTTCTGGCTAGTTCTTCCAATTTTTTGGTTACTTTTTGTCTTTTCGACTTAGCAACCCTGATCGCGACTTTTAAGAGTGCTCCAGAGCGCTCAAAACCACCCATCCGAATACGCCATTAGTTTGAGCTTGGGAGCACGTCCCGCACAGTGCTGTCAGCGACCCCTGCCTACACCATCAGGATGCAATGCGCATGCGCAAGGCGTTAACGACGAGATTATTGTACCATCGCGCGCACCGCGTCATCTGAGCGCATCTTCGTCGGAGACGTTCGCACATGCTAATATGCAGGATAGTTAAAGAATTCCTCAAAACAGCTACGCATATGCAGTGCTTCGTGGCTCATATCAGCCCAGGCGTTTACCAAGGTCTATCCAAATAGGTCGCGAAACTTTTGGGCGAAAAGTGGTTCAGAATCTACTGCCAGCGACATCAGCATGGGGAGTTATGGGAGCTGCGATTGAAGCGCGACTATGTTTGGAGGGAAGAAACACTAATAGTGAAAAACAAGTTTTATTCATTGGCGAAGCAATAGTTATGTTTTACAAATGACATTTATTTCCCCAACAATATTATGTAGGTGCAATCAGCAAATAATTTACGACAGTGTTTTATTATTACGAAAAATCTTTTCTTAGCGCCCTCTGCGCACGGCATTATTACTCATTGCAGCCCTTGCCCTGCATGGAAAGGCACGCTCGTAAAATTCGTCTGTGATGACACACCCCCTCACGTGTTTTAGTGTTCCGCACTTGCTTGCATTCTCTGAATTATTGTGGTGAAAATTTAAGTTGTGCTGTACGCGAAGTTGTTAGGTGTGTTGCATCGTTGGGGAACGTCTTGAGTGCAGTGTCCAACGGGCAGCGGAACGATACGTATAACATTTAACGTCGAGTACATGCCTCGGTACCTGCGGAAACGATGTGCTGTGCAAGGATTCAGTAGCAACACACGTATGCCTGGCGACCCATGTCTTCTAGATAAGAAACAAGGGCAGCGGTTAGGAGGACTGTGCTCACTGGACTTTCATGCATCAGTTTTCCTGCGGCTCGGTTTTCTTCTTGAACACGCAGTGCCTACGGTTATTCGTGCTATCGGTGAGCAGATCGCTAAGTTATCTATCGCGCTACAATTCGCATATGTAACGGTAATTTATCAGAGCACGAGGCAAAACAAAGCGCATGTAGTGTTCGCCCACGTTTTGTGCTTATTCACTTGGTCCTCATTGTGTGCAGAGTAATAAAAATTGAGTTATTGTGATTTTGAATAAAACTGAAGTGTCATAATTCTGGCGGGACTAAGCGTCATTTCTTCTTGTTAAAACTGGAGAACACAACCAGTGTGCACACTAAGGAAACTGCGTATGCGCAAAGCAAATAAGCAGCGCTGCAGGTATGAAAGGTACAACCGTCGGCAAAATAAGCCGGGACGCGGGAGCGACGACCGCAATCAGATAAAACTGCATCGCCGCGCCATCTGACGTGGAAAGTGCGCGTGCGCGTCCTTTCAATCTTGCAGCCATATCTTTTTTATTCCGCTTGCAGCGGACCAGTGATTACATGTAGCGTTTTGCGCTAGGCGTCGCTTTCTTTCTTCAATTCCACGCACTCAAAAACAATATTAATGCTGAAGTGAACTCGCGCGTTTGATTTTATACTATCGATAGTACTATCAAACTAACTATCAATACCACTATCAATAGTTGTTTTTACCATCGACAGTTCGATAGTGACCAAACTATGGATACTATCGATAGTGCTAGCGATAGTAATGCATCCTACGTTATAGTCTAATAAACCTCAACATCGCTAAAGTTGAGCTGTTAAGTTCTCGCCGTGTATACCTACTAGACGAGTGACGAAGCATTGGTCGCTGGTCTTAGTCGTCATCTCAGTTAACCTCTCGTCATCTCGTTTCATTGGCTTGAGTCAGGAGCATAGCCAGAATTTTTTTTTTTTGGGGGGGGGGGGGGGGGGGGGGCACCTCTTTGGAATGGTCAATTTTTGCTCTGTATGCCATGGCGAAAAACAATTTCGGGGGGGGGAGGGGGTCACGTGCCCGATGTGCCACACCCCTGGCTACGCCACTGGCTTGAGTCGACAGAGACGGCGTGATAACTTAACATGTTCTAGCGCCGTGTTTGACCCTGTAAATTGTGCGCACGCATCCGTTTGTCCGGTGCGTGTCACCTGAAGATACGTTTGCCATGTTTGTGCATGGAAGTTCTACATTGTGCACATGCGAACGATTTGCTTTAAAACAATAATTCTTTAGTGGAGGAGTAACGCGTCGGTCCACGTAAGTATTAGCCTTATGCGCTCTGAAACCTCACACCTGACTTTCAAGGGTGTGAGCCATGCAGCACAAGGTGCCTGCATGGTTGGTTATCCGAATTATCCCTTACTTGTATCGTACCTATCCACTTTTTTCCAGATTATTCCCAGAGAAGGTAATGATAATCTTTTTTTTTTCTTGGGATCTTCTTTTCATTCGGACACACCACGCCGCATATTTCTCCTCATCATTAAGCTCTATTAGTGTTATTTTTACCCCTATACGCAAAGTTACTTCACCGTACATTATTGTCTCTTATGAAAGCTTATATTTCTGCAAGGATATATAAAGGAATTCCGCTCATGCCCGTGCTTCTACTATACGAACCAGAGAAATATTGTTTCCAAAACATAATATTTAACTTTACTGTCAGAAGATGGAGTTAAATATAATTCCAGGCTTTTATAGCATGTGATCGGGGTGAGATTATAAAAATGTTGCTGAAAATAATTCGCTCTACCCTTTACTCTTGCGAAATCAGAGATAATATCGAGACTGTATAAAAAAAAAAAGAATATCATTCGTTTGGGATTTTGTAATAGTTACGTAGGTATTCTTACTTTATAATAGAGAGAAACGTGGTATTCTCTCGGCAGACGTTGAAATAACTAACTGTTGACGAGGAGATCACTTCTCAATTTCTCAGTTGTGTGCTAAGTCGTGGCATGCTTTAACGACCGACTAATGCATACGTCTTTTTGAAGCTCGAGACGTTGAGGAACAATTTAATATGTCGCAGTATGGCGCCAAGCTGAACCTAAACTTTCCTCTTAATCATACTTTTCTTCAATTGATTACATCACTGGAGTATTAAGTGCAGTGGAGTATACACGATTACGTGCACTGGTAAGTCAATATGCTCAATACTGTTTGCTGAATCGTACACGCCTCCATGATTTGTACTTTTCTGCATCTGCAGGGAAAAGCCTACAAGATGCATTTTTAGACTCTAGACAATTTTGATAAGCCTTTTCAAAATAGCATATAGGTAACCCTCTGTGATAAGTGAAGTGACCGTGCGTGAAGGGAAGTGAAAAGTGAAGTCGCGTAATCGTGTTTGAAGTGCGCGCCACCGAGAACATCGAAGAAGAAGACGCAGTGCAATCAAGGCACGCGGCGGTGCGAGACAGAAGCAGAAGGAGAAGAAGCTAGTCAGACGTGGCTGGACGTCGAAGATTACATGTATGAAACAAAAAGATTACCATGCTAGAGTATATTGGCTTATTTTCATTTTTAATTACAACCTGTTATTACTTCCGTCACACATCCCATCTAATAGTCTGACGTTTTGCCCTACAAAATTTTCATAGATTAGGTATGTTTTTTCCCCTTTTTCTAAAGTTACAGCGCTTATTTTAGCGTATTATGTATTAAACTCTAAGATCCTGCCGCCCGGTTCTTGGCCCATCCCCCTTTGTGGGTGAGCGCCATCAGCAAGAGGTCATCATCATAATCATCATCAGAACCAGGGCGCGGGAGTAGTGACCTGTCGGGTTGCGGACTCGAGGTCTCAGCAGGCTCCCACCTGGGGCCAAACCAGCCGTCCAAGCACTTCGAGCCTAGCGTGGTTGAAACGTCGCCAGGACGTTCCCGCCAGGCAAGTCTGACGTCCACAGCAGCGAGCGCAAGCCAGCGTTCGAGGCCAGCATGGCAGACACCAGGCGTGCTCCAGGTCAACGACCTCTACCGTAAGCCGCGTTCCTGACCGCAGCTGGCAGTGCACCCACCGTACTACCATAGCGTCGACCATCTCTTCCCAGCGTTCAGCCTGCCTCCGGGGCATGACCACCGCTTTGCTCTCCGGTGAACTTTACTATCTCGAACCTGTTATCTTTTGACTCTTTCTTTAGCCTTCCCAGCTTATGTTCTAGTTTTTCCTATTTACTATTAGCCCTCTAGTTTCTTTTTGTAAATACATTATTTCCATAAATGCATAAACGGCCTCGTTATTGTCCCGATGACGGTTAAGTCATCGCGATTCTTTCCACAGAAACACGAGCGTCTCGTTTAGAGCTCTGTCTCGTCATACAGCTCGTTACACCCTCCAAATCAATCCATCGAAGGATACAATTACATGATGTGAACTACAAAACTATGTAACCATAGATTATAGATGTAAGCTTTTCACTATAAATATTTCCCGACACATATCGTATATCAGGTATTATGCCCAGTTTGCTTGACGACGCGATAGCTTGGAATGAAAATTGCCTCCTTGTCGAGATACCTGTTGGACACGTTTATGGCTGCAAGCACTTTTGCATGCGCGGCCTCATATTTTCATGTGTCGAAAAAGTGCTACTTCTAAGCAAAACTGCAAAAACGAGCTATGTGTGGAGAACATTGTTGAAATGAATAACATGCGGTAAAAGAAGACTCCGCTTGCAGTAGAAACATTGTCCTTTTAATACCTTTTCCCGGTAAAGTACAATTTACAACGCAAACATTTATCAAATTATTGGCAGTAATAACGCGAGCATGCAATAATACGCACAGAAGCTGTTCCGTCGCTTATCCTCGCGCGCCCACTAATAAGGGCCTCCGGCTATTTAACTGAACATAACAGATGATTCTCGTCTCTTAAAGGGCCCCTATGCAACCTCTGAAAATACGAAGAACGAGCGCGTTATTCTCTCCCGGCTTTTGCCGTCTTTGCGGATGAAATATTGTCGATTGGTCGATATACGAGAGGTATCTGTTGTGAGCTGTCTCCTACCCTCCTTTGCCATGCAGTCGCATGCCCGTTCGGCCTTGTCTAGCATGACTATCATGCGCAATAAACTGACTTCACTTCGTTTTATGCGTTTGCGACCGCGCAAGCGGACACATTGCAGCGTGTAGACGAAAAGCGCGAAATCGCGACTCACTCGACGCTTTGTGCTGACATTCCACGCGTTTTATTAAGAAATTAGTGGTGAGGAAGAGATAGCGCTTGCAGGAAGTGTAGTGAAGGCATGAAAGAAACTACTGTCTCGCCTATAGACTCGGCGTGGTTTAGGGGCCTTTTAAGTTCCACAATAAAATCAACACAGTGCAAAAAGGCACCTGCGCAGCTGTCACGGTCGATACGGATGTCTTACTTAAGAACTGGCGAGCAAACAACGTGTTCCGGCCGGCAAGCCACCCCGCCCACTCCCGAGAACCGGCCTGCCGAGAGAGGAGCGCTCTTTCCTCCTCCGCCTTCACCTAGGCATGCCCAGGATGGCGGAGAGGATGCACCTACTGACGGGGGGAGGGCAATCCCCTCTGCTCTCTTTGCTCCACAACAGAGACATTGGAACATATTCTCCTACAGTGTACGCACTACGCGGATGACCGCCAAGGGCTCGTCCGCGCCTACCGTGACCAGGGACTCACCGCCAACACTGTCGACGAGTTCCTCTTCCTCAGGGCGCACACAGCTGCCCTGAAAAGAGTGCTAGAGTGCTGTGCGTGCTCATCGAGTTCTGCAGGGCCAGCGCGCTCTTCTAGCGCCTCTGACAGCGAGGAACTCTTGCGTGTGTGTCCACAACGAGGTTCACCGGACTTAACTCTTTCGTTACCGTGTCCATAGGACATGGGTCACCGGTGACCCATACGCGCGACAAGCTATTTTTAAAATATGAGCGCTCCTATGGACTTGCAGCGCCATCTGTCGTATTCTCTAGGCACCAATCTTTCATTTTTTGCGTAGTTTGTATTTTTCCCGTGCGGCGGCGATTTAAGCGGCGGTTCCAATTGTGCGGTTTGCTCCGTCTGTTTACGAAGATGGCAGACGCTTTTGTTGGCGGTCCCTCGCGCGAACGACGCCTTTCTGGCGATTCTGTTGCATCTGGAAGCGATCATTTGGCTTCTTCTAGCAGCAGTGATACAGATGATGATCCCTTCTTTTTTTTTTTTTTTTTAATTACACAATTCCACATATTTTTTGTGTAGTGAAGTCATACATAATGATCTTCTGGCGCCGTCTGCGACACTGTACTTTCCCAGTTAAGATTTTTTTCTTGAGCAACCATACAGCGCAATATGTCCATATATACATAGCCCATTTCTTTCCCTTTTTACTAATATTTACTGTGCTTCTGTGTGTGAGAAATTTGTGCAATAAAAAGAAAAAAACTGTGCAACCTGGCTGAACAAGACAATTTCTACTGGACAACAAGTAAACAAGTGTAACTCGTGCAGTTGTTGAGCTAGGTCAGTGAAGCTTTTCTTTTAGGTAGATGTTTCCTATCTAAACAATTTGTATATTTCAGAATGTTTGCCAGATTTACTTCTTTTATGTAGTAAACATACAATTGCAAATGTTCTTTGATATTTGCAAGAAATGTTACCTTTAACAATTTTTTCTGCATATTAGTTTCCAAGTTCAGTTTTTTAAACTTACACACGTCAAATGTACCTTTAATTAGCTTTGTCTTGATGCATTGCATTACAGTATAACCATTTTATTACTTATTACAAAAAAAATACCAACAAAAACCTATAAAAAGTTCCAAGGCCCGTTTGATGTTCTCCCTCCTGTGGCTTTCCTTTTCTCCCGACCTCCTCGGCGGTTTTCGCGGTCGGCAAGGGGGGCACGCGCGGGGCTTCGCGCTGTCAGGGGGAAGACCAGAGTGTCTCATTTTATTTTCTCACCCTACCTTTTTACCTCTTCACTATCTAGCATTCCCCACAGCACATCCCTGTGCCGACCTGTTGAGGTGTCCTCGTAAGGAGAGGCAGTTACGGGTCGGCACTTTTCTCTTATTTCCTTTTTATAACCACTTAGGAGCTTAGGATGGCGTCATGAGCATAGCTGAAGCGGTACCAATTCGGACAAGTAGCGTGGCGCGGCATTCCGGGCTTCAGGGCCGACATAACTGAGCAATCAGACAGGCACATAGTCAATCATACGTCGGCACTTGGTAAGAAACAGTCAGTGCTTCGATGCGGTATAGTAGTGTGGACGGAGCGCCGGCTTCTTGGGATCTTGCAGCTGGACGGCGATTTAGAAGGACCGAAATGCAACGAAAGAATGATCATATAAACAATGATGGCAGATATGAGAGAAACTGTAAAGGTGTGAGACCTTAGTCAAGGGTTCCTCGCTTTTTGTCACACCTTCCATCAAGCTATCATTTTATTGATGGAAAAATAAAATTATTATTATTATTATTATTATTATTATTATTATTATTATTATTATTATTATTATATAAAGGACGCACACGTGAGAGATGGCTCAACATCTTAGAATGGTGGTTGAATTTTTAGAATTTCAAGATCGAAGGTTTTAGCAATTGTTCCTTGTCCGACGAACCAAAAAACTATCATCATCAAAAAACCGGTATGTGCCAAAAAAGTTCAGTAAATCCCATTACTGACCACTGGTCCACTGAAGATAAAGAGGCGTACAGATCGCGCCTAAATTCACCCACTATTCGGCCGATCCCCTGCATTTGGTATGAGCCACGCTCAGATGTAAACAACAATCCTAGGTGGCCATGGGTCGTACGAAGCTAAATCGAATTCCCGAGGAAGACACCGCGATTCGAGAAGCAAGGCTTGCCGCTACGCGACTACGAAATCAACGGCACCTAGCAGATCTGAAATACGACCTTGAAAGGCCGAGGACACAGTTACGCGACCACACGCACACGTGCTACAAGAAAGGAAGATCCAAGATCTGATTTGGAGTACCGCTCATGCCCAGAGAATGGACGTGCATTGTCGTGCCCTTTCGTACTATGGAGGATGAGGCTGAGAAGAAGTGAATTGAAGGAATGAAACGCATGTATGAACAGAGGCACGAGGTGTCGGCTCACACTACTTTCGACTCAATATACCAGTTTGGCACCGCGCTGGAATTCACAACAGAAACTATTACATGGAGATTCTACGAGCCAGCTACACTATGCCTGCATTGCTCTGCCGCCGAACTCCTAGCCACAAGAAGGTGATCCCTTCCACTTCTGGATTTCCTCAGAATTGAATTCTAACACAGATCTCACGTAATCCTCGGTCATCACAAGTCAAAGCTCAGTTAAAGCAA
Organism: Rhipicephalus appendiculatus; assembly: GCA_030522465.1. Classification (NCBI taxonomy): domain Eukaryota; kingdom Metazoa; phylum Arthropoda; class Arachnida; order Ixodida; family Ixodidae; genus Rhipicephalus; species Rhipicephalus appendiculatus. Next base: position 2,175 of record JALIZH010020869.1, on the reverse strand, counting down.
AAGTTCAACAATGCGGCAGCCAAGTTCTGCCTAGATACCGCAAAAACTCATAGGTTCCCCTGAGCAGGGAACACGAGCCGTGGCTGCACGTGCCACTGCCAAGCACCGTCTTTATTTTCCTCTCGTGTGAGCATGCGATTTCCGGTTTAGTTCGCCGCCCAACGAAGGGTGGTACAACACCATCATGTGGCGTTATGCCACATGACGTCACACCAGAATTTGTGATGTCATGATGATGTCATAAACTTTTGCAATCTGTTACGTCATGATGACGTAATATCGTGACGCCATCGCGTAATAATAACTTTTTCCATCACTCGTCCCCGAAGCCGCGGTATGGTCCCCGCCAATGACCAAATTTCTCGTTCGATGAGGCAGCTGAGGCTTTCACCTCAATAAATAAGCGCGAGACAGTTGAGCTTCGCTGGGTATCCAGCTTTGCGTTGCTAAGTGCGAGCTTTGAGCTTTCTTTTTCCTATAACTGAGACAGAGAACGAGAAAGCTCTTTGTTGAATACAGAGAATTCTGCCAAAATGCTGCTTACATGCGGCTCTCTATAGGGGAAGGGGTTTGAGGACAGTAAGGTCCTAGAACAAGAAGGAGTGCAGGAAAACAAAATGAAAAAAGACGAGAAATAAGGAGCATGCGCAAGTGAGAACATGCTGGCTGTGTTATAAGCCACGTTATAGTCTATCAAATAAGTGGAAATAACTGTTATCTGTAGTTCCAAGCAGGGTTGCCGTTGGGTGGACTTGAAAAAGAGCCAGAACTCAAGCCAAAAGTAGCCAAAGTAGCCATGTCATTTAATATCATCGTCAAATTTGTAGCCAAATAGAATAGAAGCGGTATTATGAGTAATACCTCTTGTATTGATTAATAAATAACATTTTGAATATGCAAGCCCACTGAAACCCGAAGATAATTAGCAAGAAAGCTTAAATGAGAAAATTATAATAAATTCATTGGGTTTTCATATAGTTTACGTATGAATGGAAAGAGTTCTTGCCAGACACAAAGTTATGTTAGAACATTCCAGCCAGCAAGTCAATAGGAACATTGAACGTTGAAACAGGTTTTTCTTCAACCTGCGGTCCTAATTTGATTATTAGGATTTACAAAATACAAGCTCCACTTCAGACAATGAAATCTGGTTGAAGATAAAAAAAGGTCCGCTTTATTTTATTGCGGGGTGCTCTTTTCTCAAGTTTACACGAGAACACGCACTGTGCAAGAAAATTACTCGGAAAAAAAATTGCGCGTAGAGCATAAAGGGCGGGCAGCTTGAGCGGCGTGCTGGCCACGCGTTCGCTAACATGCACACACCTTCGTGATCCCATAGTTACAGGCATGCCAGAGTTGCGTTTGGATGCCTTCATGAGCTACAGCCTGCTGGCGGGTGGACAAAAGCCCGCACGCATCGCCTAGAACAACAGAAAAGCTTAGAAACAATGTATTTTGTCTGCATAAAATGAGAAAAATGGCTTCTTAATGCGGCAAATCAGAAGGTTAAAAGTAGCCATAAAGTAGCCATGGCGCCAACTGGTAATTTTCGTCGCCAAATGGGGTCGAAAAGTAGCCAATTTAGCGCAAAGTAGCCACCAACGGCAACGCTGGTTCCAAGCAGTGCTATAACGAGCACATTCTTTTGCAAAAGAATTATCGAGGGAAGAACTTTTTGACAAACTACAGCATTGTAATTATATGCTTACAAATTAAATATAGCCAAAGCTCACTTTATGCGCGGAGATTGAAAAAAAAATGTGGAGAGCTACGACGAAAGGCGGTGCATACAAACGCAAATATTTCGAGTAAACAGCACAGGTCTTAATGCAATAAACAAATTATCCCACCACGCATAGATAAAATAGTCTACTACAACACCACTGATTGTCGTTGAACTCTTTAAAAATTTGTCTAACCGCACTGTCCTTTTCTCCAAGGTTTCTTCACAATGTCGAACACACTTAACCTCAGAACAGAAGTGTGGAACTACGTCTGGCAACGAAAGGGAAATCCCGTGAAAAAGTTGAGCTTCACGGATGGAGAGTAAGCATCATCTTCATTTCTGAGAGCAGTCGTCCAACTTTGAATATAGCTGCCATTAAAACAAAAATTTCATGTGTTTGGGGGCGACACTGAATTTTTCTCCAGATGAATGAGTTACAGTGGTCTAAT